>RXID01017349.1:0-10041 GCA_005019695.1 Trichopus zeylanicus subsp. travancoricus
ACTGCTACTAATACTATTTCTGTTGCTACTACTGTGACAACCACTAAAACTACTACTATTACTACTACCACTAATACCATTATTGCTGCTACTACTATAGCTGCTAGTACTACTATTACTGTTGTTGCTGCTGTTGCCAATACTACTACTCCTACTCCTACTCCTACTGTTACAACTACTACAATTGGTGCTACTACTAGTACTATAATGCTATCGCTACTACTAAGCTTACTTACTAACGACTCGACTGGCTGCTACTTGGTTGTTTGCTCAGGTGCTATTGTTTTGTTGCTGCTACTATTACTTACAACTACCCTACTTCACCGTAATGACGGGAACTTGTATTGCTAAGCTACTAACTACTACGAAGCCGACAAATGCTGTTAGCATCTAACACAACCATTACAACGACTGCTTGTATTACTGTGCTGCTACTACTAGCCACTTGCGACTTGTGGTACTACTCGACTGCGAATGTACACTACTACTAATTTAACTAATTACTGGACGGACTGCTACCGACTGGCTGAATACTACTAGTGCTACTAGGAGCTACTAATTATAGTTAACTATAGCTACTACGTACTACTACTACTAGTGACTACTGCTAGGCTTAACACGGTCTACGGTTCTACTGCTACTAAGGAGAAGCGAAACTAGTTGCTACCACCACTACTGACAGTGAACTGACTGGACTACTATAACTATAACTATGGCTACTACTACGTACTCGAATACTACTATTAATAACACAACCGACAACAACTACGACTACTCTAGTACTTTCTACTATATGACTACTAATTAGATACAGACTTAATACGATCTAACTACTGGATACGTGCTACTACTACTACTACAACTTCTACTATCACCCCTGCGCCTACTACTACTATGACACAACTACTACTATAACTACTACTACTACTACTACTACTACTACTTCTACGACCTCTGCTACTACTATTGTGACCTCTACTGCTACTATTACTGCTATTGCTACTGCTACTGCTGTTACTACTACAAGAACAATAACTACTACTGCTACTATAAGCACTGTAACTACTGCTACTACTGCTGCTGCTGCTCCTACTACTGCTACTCCTACTACTCCTATTGCTGTTGCTGCTACTACTACCACTGCTGCTACTACTACCACTGCTAGTCCTACTACTACTACTACTACTACTACTACTACTACTACTACTACTACTATTACTACTACTACTACTACTACCACTACTACTACTATTACAATTTTTGCAGCTACTGCTACTACTGCTACTATGACTACTACAAGCACTACAACTTCTATGACTACTCAAATTTCTAGTACTACTGCTACAACTTCTGTTACTACTTTAGCTAGTACAACTACTACTGCTACACTATTTCTTCTATTACTACTAATACTGCAATGACTACTAATGCTTCTCCCACTACTATTACTACAGCTACTACTTCCGTTACTACAACTACTGCTCCTACTAATACTACTGCTGCTACCACTATCACTGCTACTGCTAGTAGTAGTACCACTACTATTAGCACTACTATTACTACTAGTACTACTTACTCCTACTTCTACTACAATTACTGCAACACTGGTACTACTACTTCTACTACGAGTGCTATGACTGCTGCTGCTACTACTGCTACTACTATGGCCACTATTGCTACCATTGCTACCACTACTACCACTGCTTCTGTTGTTACTACAGGCAATAGTTGTAGTAGTTGTAGTAGTTGTGGTAGTAATAACAATAGCAGTAGTTGTTGTAGCAATAGTAGTAGTAGAAGTTGGTGGAGTAGCAGGAGTAGTAGTAATAATAGTAGTCGCAGGACTGGTAGTAGTGGTAGTTGTAGTAGTAGTAGTAGAAGTAGTAGCATTAGTAGTAGCAGTAGCAATAGTAGTAGCAGTAGTAGCAGTAGCTATAGTATTAGCTACAGTTGTAGCAGTAATAGTAGTAGTTATAGTAGTAGCAGTAGTAGCAACAGTAGTTGCAATTGTATACCAGTAGCAGTAGTAGCAATAGCAATAGTAAAAGTAGTAGTAGTAGGAGTAGCAATAGTCATAGCAGCAGTAGTAGTAATAGTAGTAGTTATTGTAGTAGTAGCTATAGTAGTAGTTGTTGTTGTTGTAGTATTGGTAGTATTAGCGTTAGTAGAAGTAGTATTAGGAGTTTTTGTAGCAATAGGAGTAGCAATAATAGTAGTAGTTGTACGAGTGGGAGTTGTAGCAGTAGTGGTAGCAGCAGCAGCAGTAGTATTAGTAGTAATAGTACTAGTAGTAGTAATAGCAACCATAGTGGTAGAAGTTATATTAAAAGTAGCAGTAGTAGTAGTAGTAGCAGTTGTTGTATTAGGAGTAGTAGTAGTAGTAGTAGTCATAATAGTAGTTATGGTAGTTGTTGTAGGAGTAGTAGTGGTAGTAGTTGTAGGATTGGCAAGATAAGTCATGGCAACAGTTGTAGTAGTGGAAGTAGGAGTATACCAGTAGTAGTTGAAGGTTATTAGAAGTACTAGCAGCTACAACAGTGTGACTAGTAGTAGGAATGGAAGCAGTAATAGTAATAGTAGAAGTAGTAGCAGTAATTGTAATAGTAGTAGTGGCAGTAGTACTATAGTAGAAGTTGTAGATGTAGTAGTAGAAGGAACAGTAGCAATAGCAGTAATAGCAGTAGCAGTAGTAATAATAGTAGCAATAGCAGCAGTACTAGTAGAAGTAGCCGTAGTAGTTATAGTAGTAGTAGTAGTAGTAGTAGCAGTAGTGGAAATAGCAGTAGTAATAGTTGTAGTTGTAGCAGTAGGAGTAGGAGCCATAGTAGTAGTGGTAGTTGTCATAGTAGTTAAAGAAGTAATAGTTGTCATAGTAGTTGAAGAAGTAGTAGTTGTCAGAGAAGTAATAGGAGGAGTCATAGGAGTAGTAGTAAGAGTAGTAGTAGTAGGAGTAGTTGAACTAGTAGTAGTAGTAGTGGTAGTTGTAGCAGTAGTGGCAGTAGCAGCAGCAATAGCAGTAGTGGCAGTAGCAGCAGCAATAGCAGTAGTGTCGTAGTAGTGGAAGTATTATTAATAGTAGTAGTAGTAATAGTGGAAGTAGTAGTAGTAGTAGTAATAGCTGTAGAAGTAGTAGTAGCAGAAGTTGCAGCACTAGTAGTAGTTGTAGTAGTAGCAGAAGTTGTAGTAGTTGCAGTAGTCATAGTGGCAATAGTAGTAGCAGTAGTAGTTGTTGTAGTAGTAGCAATAGTAATAGTAGTAGCAGTAGTCGAAGTAGTAGTAGTTGTGGGAGTAGCAGTAGGAGTAGGAGGTGCAGTTCTTGTATTGGTAGTAGTAATAGTAGTAAGAGTAGTAGTAGTAGCTATAGTATGAGGCGAAGAAGTTGGTGTACTAGTAGCAACAGTAGTATGAGTAGTTGTAGGAGTAGTCATAGTAGTGGCAGCAATAGCAGTGGTTATAGTAGTACTAGAGGTAGTAGTAGTATATTAGTAGTAGTTGTTGTAGAAGTAATAGTAGTAGTAGTAGTAGCAGTAGTAGCAATCGTAGTAGCAATAGTAGTAGTAGTGGTCATAGTAGTAGTAGTAGTCAGCAGTAGTTGTAGTGACAGTAGGAATTGTAGTAGTAGCAGTAGTAGTAGTAGAAGAAGAAGAAGAAGTAGTAGCAGTTGTGGTACTAGTAATAGTAGCAGCAGCAGTAGTAGTATTAGTTGTAGTAGTAGTAGTTAGAGTAGTAGTAGTAGTAGTAGTAATAGAAGTGGTAGTATTAGTAGTTGTATTAGTAATTGAAGTAGTAGAAGTCGTAGTTGTAGTTGTCATAATAGTAGGGGAAGTAGGAGCAGTAGTAGCAGCAGCATTAGTAGTAGTAGTTGTAGTCGTAGTAGTACTAGTAGTAGCAGTAGTAATATTAGTAGTAGTTGTTGTTGTAGTAGGAGTAGTAGTTGCATTAATAGTAGTTGTAGCATTAGTAGTTGCAGTAGTAGAAGAAGAAGTAGTGGTAGTACAACAACTACTACTAGTGCTGCTTGTCCTGCTACAGCTAATGCTACTGTTGCTCCTACAACTACTACTAGTCCTACTACTATTACTACTTCTACTGCTGTTGCTTCTACAACTATAACTACTAGTAAGAAAACTACTACCTCTGCTACAACCGATGCTACTACTAGTGCTACTAGTACCACAACTATTACTACTGCTACGACTATTACTACTTATACTGCAGCTATTGCTACTCCTGCTACTACTGCTGCAAGTACTGCTACTACTACAACTGCTATTGCTGCTACTATGGCTATTACTACTGTTATTGCTATTGCTGCTACTACTGCTACTACAACTACTGCTACTACAAGGACTACTTTTGTTGCTACTAATACTACTTCCCATTCTACTACTAGTACCATTGCTACTTCTACCACTGCTGCTACTGCTATTACTACTACTTCCCCTACTTCTACTACTTCTTCAATTACTACTACTACGGCTACTACTGCTTCTACAACAACAACAACTACTACTACAACTACAACTACAACTACAACTACAACAACAACAACAATAACAACAACAACAACTACTACTACTACTACTACTACTCATACTAATACTGCCACAACTACTACTAATACTACTACTAGCACTACTACTTCTAGTGCTCCTTCAGCTACTATGACTAGTACCACCACTACTACTACTCCTCATCCTACTACTACTACTACTAGTACCATAACTACTACTATTACTACTGCTACTGCTTCTATCACTGCTACTACTACCACATCTACTGTAACTACTACTACAATTACTATTACTACAACATCTACTACCACTACTAGTACTACTACTAATACTACTACTACTGCTACTACGACTACTGTTTCTCCACTACGAGTTCTATTACCACTTCTACTTCTTCTGCAACTACTACTTCTACCGCTACGACTACTACTTTTACTACTACTTCTACAACTACTACTACCACTACTACTACTACGACTACTACTAGTCCTGCACCTACTACTGCCACAACTGCTACTTTTTGTACTGCTACAACTACTGCTAAGACTACAACTATGACTACTATTGATGCTACTACCACTACTACTACTTCTGTTACAACAACTATTGCTACTAATACTTCTACTACTACTACAACTGCTGCTATTGCTACTACTACTATAGCAATTATCATTACGTCTCATATAACCACTACTTCAGCTACTACTACTTCTACAACTAGTACACTACCACTACTATTGCTACTACTACTACAACTAGTACTACTGCTACTTCTGTAGTAGCTACTGCGACTACGGTACTACTACTACTCCTAATACTAGTGCTACTTCTACTACTACTGTTGTTCCTAATACAACTGCTGCTACTAGCACTCCCACCACAACTATTACTACTACTGCTGCCACTACCGCAGCTACCACTACTACCACTAGTACTGCTACTGCTAATACTACTACTACTACTACTTCTACTACTCCTAGTACTACAGCGTCTACCACTACTATTGCAATTTGCACCTGCTACTACTACCACTGCTTCTACATCTTCGACTGCTACTACTACTACTACTAATGCTAATTCTTCAACTATCGCTACTACTGCAACAACTGTTACTATTGCTACTACTGCTGCTACAGCTACTACTACTACTACTACAACCACTTCGACTAGTTCTGCTACTACTATGACTACTACTATGACTATGACGACAACTATCAATACCATTGCTACTACTACAAATACTAGTACTACTACAACTATAATTGCTACCACTACTACTACTACTATTGTCGCTACTACTACTATCACTACTAGTACTACTCCTACTACCGCTAATGTTGTTGCTGCTCCAATAACTACTGCTACTACTACTACTATTACTACTTCTGCTGCTGTTGCTTCTACAACTACCACTACAAGTACGACAACTACAACTTCAGCTACAATGGATGGTACTACTAATAATACTACTACTAGTACTACTAGTAGCACAACTACTACTACTACTATTACTATTACTACTTATACTGCTACTGCTACTACTGCTGCAACTACTACTACTACTATTGTTGCTACTGCTGCTACTATGGCTACTACTACTGCTGTTGCTACTACTACTACTACTACAACTATCGCTACAACTACAGCTACTATAACTACTACTTCTACGTCTTCTAATATGACTACTACTACTAATACTACTACTCTTTCTACTACTTGTACCATTCTACTTCGACCATTGCTGCTACAACTATTACTACTACTTCCCCTACTTCTACTGCTTTTGCAACTACTACTGCTATGGCTACTACTGCTACTACAATAATAACTACGACCATAATTGCTACCCAACGACTACTACTATTGCTACGACTACTACGATAATACTCAACAACAACAACAATAACAACAAAACAACACAACTACTACTACTACAGACTCAACAAAACAAACAACAACAACGACTACTACTACTACTAACTACTCACTCTATGAGTACTGCTACAATAACTATTACTACTACCACCTCTACTACAAGCACTACTATTTCTACTGCTCCTGCAGCTGCTACTACTAGTTCGACTACTACTACTCCTCCTCCTCCTCCTCTTACTACTACTACTACTACAATGATTGCTACTACTGCTACAACTGCTTCTACCAATGCTACTACTGCCACTTCTACTAAAACTGCTACTACTATTACTATTACTACAACTACAACTACTACTACTACTTCTACTGTGACTACAACCACTATGACCACTGCTTTAGCACTACTGCTTCAATCACCACTACTACTGCTATGGCAACTACTACTACTACTACTACGACTAGTACTATAACTACTACTGCTACGACTAGTCCTACAGCTACTACTACTACTATAACTTCTAAGACTACAACTACGACCACTATTGCAACAACTACTACTACTACTTCTGCTATAACAACTGCTGCTACTAATACGTCTACTACTACTACAACTGTTGCTGCTACTATTGCTACTACTAGTACCGTAATTATTACTACTTCTAATATTACCACTACTTCAGTAACTACTACTGCTACTTCTACATCTAATATGCTGCTACTTCTACTACTAGTACTATTGTTACTAGTGATGTTGCTACTACCACTACGCGTATTACTACTACTGCTACTACTACTACTGCTATTATTTCTACTACTGTGGCTCCTACTGCAACTGCTACTACTGGTACTCCAACCACCACCACCACTACTACTACTGCTACTACTGCTACTACAAGTACTACTGTTACTACTGCTACTACTGGTACTCCAACCACCACCACCACTACTACTACTGCTACTACTACTACTACCAGTACTACTGTTACTACTGCTACTACTACTCCAACTAGTATTTTATTATTACTATTGTTGCTAATGTACTTTTACTACTACTACTCCTAGTCCTACTACTATTACTACGACTACTACTATGATTACTATGACTACTATTACTACTACTACTGCTTCTACTTCTACTTCTAATAGTACTATGACTGTAGCTGTGCCTAATTCTACGGCTACGAGTGCTGTTGCTACTTTCACTACAACTATAACAAATTCTGCTACTTCTACTACTATAACTACTGCTACTACTACTACTACTACTACTACAACAACTACAATAATAACAACAACAACTACTACTACTACTTCGGCTACCATTTCTACAACTAATACCACTACAACTATTACAACTACTACTGCTACTACTACTGCGACTACTGTGACAACTACTACTGCTACTGCTACTGCTACTACTACTGTAAATGCCACTTCTATTACTACTACTACTGCTACGACAGCTACTAGTGCTACTAGTGCTACTTCTACTGCTACTACTTTTGCTACCGCTACTATTGCTACTACATCTGCTACGATTACTACTACTACTAACTACAACTACTACTGCAACTACTACTACTTCTGCTTCTCCTCCTCCTACTAATACTACTACTACTGCTACTTCTTCTTCTTCTACCACTACTACTTCTACCACTACTACTTCTACTATTACTACATCTGCTACTATCACTATTGTTGCTACTACTACTACTACCTCTATAACTACTACTACAACTAGTACTCTTACTATTACTACTACTACTGCTACTGCTACGATTGCTACTGTAACAATAACTACTACTGTTATAGCTGCTACTACTGCTATAGCAGCTACTACTACTACTACTACTACTATAATTACCACAACTACAGCTATGACTACTACTACTACAACTATTTCTACTACTAGAACTACTACTACTACTGTAGCTACTGCTACTACTACTACTACTATTACTACAACTACTACTACTAGTACAACTACTACTCTTACCACTATTACTACTACTACTACTTCTACTACTACTAGTTCTACTACTACTACTATTAATGATATTGCTACTAGTACTACTTCTACCACTACTAATACCACTACAACTGCTACTATTACTACTACTACTACTTCTTCTGCTACTACTACTACAATTACTACTACTTCTACTACTACTACAACAACTTCTCCAACAATAACAACTATTGCAATATCTCCTCCTACAAGTAGTTCTCCTACTACTACAAGTGTTAATACTACTTTTGCTACTACTGCTACTACTACTACTACTACTACTACACTACTACCACTTCTACCATTTCTACTAGTGCTACTACTTCCACTACCACTACTATAACTACTACTACTTGTAATCTGAATACTATTGCTACTACAAATACTACTACTATTGTTGTTGCTACTGCTGCTACTATTATTGCTACTGCAATTACTACTACTACTGCTAATACTACTACTACAACTACTACTACTACTACTACTACTACTATTACTACTATTACCCCTACTACTACTACTACTACTACTTGTACAACTGCCGCTACTATCGATGCTGATGATGCTGCTGCTGCTACCGCTGATGTCGCTACTACTACTGCTACTATTACTAATGCTGCTACTATTATTGCCAGTACAACTGCTATGACTGGTGCTGTGACTACTACTATGGCTACGAGTGTTGCTGCTACTTCTACTACTGCTATAACAACTACTGCTACTACTACTACTACTTCTGTTACTACTACTACTACTACTACAACTACTGCTACTACTAGTTGTACTACTACTACTACTACTACTGTTATTACTGCTATGGCTACTGCTACTACTGCTGCAAATACTATTATTACTATGGCAACTACTACTACTACTAGTACTACTACTATTACTACTACTACTACTACTACTACTACTACTACTACTACTACTACTACTACTACTACTACTACTACTACTACTACTACTACTACTGTGTCAACTTCTACTAATACTACTAATATTACTACTACTACTACTACTACTACTGATGCTATTGCTACTACTATTGCTACTACTGCTACCACTTGTACTACTACTACTTCTCCTATAGCAAATACCATAACTACTACAAGTAGCCGTAGCAGCAGTAGAAGTGGTAACAGTAGTAGTTGTAGTAGCAAAAGTAGTAGCAGTAGCTGCAGCAATTGTAGTAGTAGTGGAAGTAGCGGCTGCAACAACAACATTCGTAGTGTAGTAGTAGTAGTAATAATAGTTATAATAGGAGTAGCAGTGGTAGTAGCAGTAACAGTAGTAGAAGTAGTTGTAGTAGCAGAAGTAGAAGTAGTAGGTGTAGTAGTGGCAGTAGTAGTATTCGTTGTCGTTGTAATAGTAGTAGTAAAAATTGTGGCAGTGGTAGAAGTAGTAATAGTAATGGTTGTCATAGTATTAGTAGTACTGGCAACAACAGCAATAGTAGTAGTCATAGTAGAAGTAGTAGTAGTATTAATAGTAGTAGTAGTAGTAGTAGTAGTAGTAGTAGTAGTAGTAGTAGTAGTAGTAGTAGTCATAGTAGAAGTAGTTGTAATATTAATCATAGTAGTAGTAGTAGTAGTAGTAGTAGTGGTTGTGGTAGTAGTATTAGTAGTAGTAGTAGTAGTAGTA
>RXID01017350.1:0-15959 GCA_005019695.1 Trichopus zeylanicus subsp. travancoricus
TGTTGCTGCTAACACGAAATTTACTACTACTGCTGCTGTTGCTGCTAACACGAAATTTACTACTACTGCTGCTACTACTACTAGTAATACTACTACTACTAGAACTACTACTTTCACTGCAACGACTTCTACTAATACTACTACTATTACTACTACAATTACTAATTCTAATATTACTACTACTGCTAATCCTACTACTACAACTACAACACCTATTACTAGTGTTGCTACTACTTCTGCAATTGCTACTACCACTATTGCTCCTGTTACTACTACTGCTACTACCACAACTACTCCAATAACTACCACTAGAACTGCTACTACTACAACAACAACCCCTGCTATTGCTACTACTACTACCTCTACTACTCCTACTATTCTTACCCCTACTCCCATTAATACTACTACTAGTCCTACTACTACTACTACTATGACCACTACTACAGCTATGCGAACACCCATTGCTACTAATAATCCTACTACTACTACTACCCCTACCCCAACAACAACTACTCGAACTACTACAACTACAACAACAACAACTACTACTACTACTCTTGTTACTACTACTACTACTCCTACTCCAACAACCACTACTACTGCAACTACTACTACTACTACTAATACTACTACTACTACTACTGTTATTTCTATTACTACTACTGCTAATACTACTACTATTACTTTTACAATAATAGCTACTACTACTACTATTACTTCTAATACTACTATTAATGCTATTACTTCGACTACTGCTACACCTACCACTAGTGCTACTACTACAACAATGACTCCTATAGCAACTGCTAATGCTTGTACTAGTATGACTACGGCTACTGCTACTATTGTTGCTGCTGCGGCAGCTACTACTGCTACTACTACTACTCCTGCTACTACTACCACTATTACTACCACTACTACTACTACCACTACTACTACTACTACTTCTACTGCTATTATTATCGCTAGTACGACTACATCTACTACTACTACTAGTAGTACTACTACTAGTCCCACTGCCAATATGACTACAGCTCCAAAAACAACAACAACAACAACAAAAACTACTACTAGTACTACAATGGCTAACGTTATAACTGCTGCTACTGCCACTCCTACCACTACCACTACTACTGCTCCTACTACTACTGCTAGTACTACTACTACTAATAATGCTACTACGACTACTTCTGCTACTACTAGTACTACTACTAGTACTACTAGTCCTAGAACTACTACAATGACTACTACTATGACTACATTATAACTACTGCTACTACTACGACTACTTCTACTTCTACAACTACAACTACAACTATGACTACTACTGCCTCAACTACTACTACAATAACTACTACTAGTACTACTTCTACTCCTACAATTATGATTATTACTATAACTAATACTACTACTACTACTACTGCAACTACCCCTACTGCTTCTACTACTACTCCTACTAATATTACTATTACTACAGCTGCTCCTACTACTATTACTACTACTACTACTACTATTGCTACTACTTCAACTACTACTCCTACTTGTACTACTACTAGTACTGCTACTGTTGCTACTACTACTTCTACGACAACTACTACTTGTAATACTCCTACTCATACTACTACTCCTCCTCCTACAACTACTACTACTCCCACTGTAACTACTGCTACTTCTTCTGCTACTACTACTTTTAATAGTACAACTCCTTGTGCTATTCCTACTACTACTTCTACTACTAATACGACTACAACTCCTCCTACTCCAACTACTACTACTAATACTACCATTACTCCACCTACAACTAATACAACTATAACTCCTACACCTACTACTATTCCTACTACTACTTTTGCTAATACTATTACTACTACAATGACTACTACTACTACTAATGTTGCTACAACTACTACAGCTACTCCTACTATTGCTCCTACTACTGCTCCTTTTCCCACTCCTACTCCTACTACTAATACAATTACTTCTACTTCTACTACTAGTAGTAGTACTACTAGCAGTATTACTACTACTGCAACTACGACTACTATAACCACTACTACTGCTACTGCTACTATGACCATGACTACTACAACTACTAATACTACTACTGCTGCTACTCATACTACTACTACTACAGCTATGACTACTACTACTATTACCACAACTACTACTGCTGCTACTACTACTACTACTTCCACTACTACACTACTACTAAAACAACTACGACATCTGCTAGCAATACTATTATGAGTAGTACTACTACAACAACAACAACAACATCTACTACTACTACTACTACTACTACTACTACTAACACTACTACAAATATTACTACGACTACTACTGCTACTACTGCTGCTACTATTTCTATTACTACCACTACTACTACTACCATAACAACAATAACAACTTCTACTTCTACTCCTCCTACTACTACTACTATTACTTCTCCTACTACTTCTACTACTACAACAACTACTATAGCTACTACTACCCTATCACTAATACTACTGCTATTACTACTTCTGCTACTTTTGCTATTACTACAGCTTCTACTAATGCTGCTATTGCTACAATAATAACTACTACTACTACTACTACTACTACTACTACTACTACTACTCCTAATGCTGCTATTAATACAACACTATTGCTTCTCTGACTACCACTACTGCTAGTACTACTACTACTATAGCTACTACCACCGCTACTGCTGCTATAACTACTACTAATGCTACTACTGCTACAACAACTACAATTACTACTACTACTACTACTACTACTACTACTATTGCTATTATGGTGACTACTGCTACTGCTGCTGCTACTACTACAAAGGCTGCTATGGCTACTACCGTTACTACTATCACTACTTCTACTATGACTACTACTATGACTACATTACTGCTACAGCTACTACTACGGCTGCTTCTACATCTACTACTACAACTACTACTACAACTACCACTACCTCAACTACTACTACTACTACTACAATTACTACTACTACTACTTCTCCTGCAACTATGACTATTACTATAACTAATACTACTATGACTACTACTACTACTACTGCAACAACTACTCATACTAATACTACTACTACTGCTACTATTTCTACTACTACTGCGAATACTACTACTACTTTAACTACTACTCCTATGCGTACTACTACTACAATTGCTACTTCTACGGCTAATACTACTTCTACTATTCCTACTCCTCCTACTACTAATACTATTAACACTATTACTGCTTCTGCTAGCTCTACTGCTATGACCACTACTACTACTACTACAACAACAACAATAATAACTACTACTACTTCTACTAACACTACTAGTGCAAAAACTTCTACTTTTACTACTATAGCTACTGCTACTACTAGTGTAACAACAATAGCAACAACAGCAACTACTACTACTACTACTACTACTCTAATGCTACTAGTACTACCACTACTAGTACTACATAAATGGCTATTTTTTCCACTACTACTACTAATACTACAAGAACTACTACTACTAATACTACTACTACTACAACTGCTACTATTGCTACTACTACTACAGCTACTACAGCTACTACTGCTACTACCACTGCAACAACAACCACTACTACCACTGCTTCTGTTGTTGTTGCTACTACTACTTCTTTTACTATTGCTGCTGCAAGTACTGATAATACTACTACTAGTACTACTTCTATTGCTACTACTATTACTACTAGCACTGCTACTCCTACTACTACTACTACTACTACAGCTACTATTATAGCTATTACTACTACTACTAAGACTACTACTACTACTACTTCTTCTACTGTTGCTAGTATTAGTACTACTAATTCTACTACTACAACAACAACTACTATCACAATAATAATAATAATCACAACTACTACTATAACTTCTCCTACTACTTCTACTACTACTACTACTACTATAGCAACTACTATCACTATCCCTATTGCTATTGCTACAACTACTTTTGCTACTATTACTACTGCTCCTACTTCTACTAATACTACTACTGCTACAATAATAACTGCTACCACTGTAGCTACTATTGCTACTACTAACTACTACTAAACTGCTGCTGCTATTAGTAGCCCCTATCCGCTACTACTAGTACTCCTACTTCTACTACTTGCTATTGCGTACTAGCACTCCAACCATCTACGACGACTATACTACTACCAACTACACTACTAGTTCCTGCTACTAGTACGTGCTACTTGCAACTACGACAATGACTAAAAATACTACTGCCACTACTAATAGTATTGCTAGTTGTGGAAGAAGTAGTGGTAGTAATGGTAATAGTAGTAGAAGTAGTCGTAGTAGTAGTAGTAGGCAAAGTTATTGTAGTAGTGGTAGTAGGAGTAGTAGAAGTAGTTGTAGTAGTTGCAATAACAGTAGTAGTCATAATAGTAGTAGTAGAAGAAATAGCAATAGTAGCAATAGAAGTGGCAGTAGTAATAGCAGTAGTAGTAGCTATAGTAGTTGCAGTAGCAGTAGTAGTAGAAGCAATAGTAGCATCAATAGTAGCAGTAGCAATAGTAGTAGTTGTAGTAACAAAAGTAGTAGCAGTAGCAGTAGTAGCAGTAGCAGTAGTTATTGTAGTAGCAGTAGTAATAGTAGTTGTTATAGCAATAGCAAAAGTAGCAACAATAGTAGTAGTGGTTGTAGCAGCAGTAGTAGCAAAAGTAGTAGTAGCAGTACTATTAGTAGCAATGGTAGTAGTAGTAGTAGAAGTAGGAGTTATTGTGATAGTAGTAGTAGCAGCAGTCGTATTAGCAGTAGTACTAGTAACAATAGTAGTAGTAGTAGTAATAGTAGTAGTAGGAGGAGGAGAAGTCATAGTAGTAGTAGTATTAGCAATAGTAGCAGCAGCAGTAGTTGTTGTAGTAGTAGCAGTAATAGCAGTAGTTGTAGTAGTAGTAGCTGTTGCTACAACAATAGTAGTTGTTGTAGAAATAATAGTAGCAGTAGAAGCAGCAGCAGTGGTAGTAGCAATAGTTGTAGTAACAGTACTAGTAGTACTAAGATTAGTAGTAGGAGTAGTAGTGTTTGTAGCAACAGTAGCGACAGTAGTAGGTGTAGTAGTAGTAGTAGTACTAGTAAAAGTAGTTATTGTTGTTGTAGTAGTATTTATAGTAATATTAGTAATAGTAGTAGTTGTCATTGTCATAGTAGTTCGAGTAGTAGTAGTAGGGGTACTAGTAGAAATAGTAGGAGTAGTAGCAGGGGTAGTAGTAGAAATAGTACTAGGAGTAGTAGTAGAAGTAGTAGTAGTGGGAGTGGTAGTAGTAGTAGTAGTAGGAGCAGCAGTAGTAGTAGTGGTGGTGGTGGTGGTGGTAGTAGTAGTAGTAGGGGTGGTAGTTGTAATACTAGTAGTAGTAGTAGTAGTAGTAGTTGGTATTGTAGCCGTAGTAGCAGTAGTAATAATAGTTGTAGTAATAATAATAGCAGTAATAGTAATAATAGTAATGTAATAGTAATATTTATAGTAGGTGTATTAGGAGTAGTAGTAGTAGTAGTAATAGAAGCGGAAGTAGTAGTAGTAATAGAAGCGGAAGTAGTAGTAGTGGTAGCAGCAGCAGCTGTAGTAGTAGTAGTGGTGGTGGTAGTAGTAGTAGTAGCAGTAGTAGTACTTGTGGTGGTAGTAGTAGTAGTAGTAGTAGTAGTAGAAGTTGTAGTAGTAACAATGGTTGTCGCAGTAGTAGTTGTACTTGTAGTAGTAGGAGCAGTAGTACTCGGGGTTGTAGAAGTATCCCTATGAGTAGCAGGAGTAGTAGTTGTAGTAGTACTAATAGCTAAAGCAGTAGTAACAGCAGCAGTAGGAGCCATAGTAGCAGTAGTAGTAGTAGTGTTGTAGAAATAGTAGTATTAGTAGTCAGAGTGGCAATCGTAGAAGCAGTAGTAGTTGCAGTAATAGTACAAGTTGCAGTTGTCATTGTAGCGATTATTGTTGTCATAGTCAAAGTAGTAGAAGTAGTAGTAACTATAGCAACAGTAGTAGTCATAGTGGTAGAAGCTGTAGTAGTAGAAATTGTAGTTGTTGTACTAGTAGTAGCAGTGGTTGTAGTAGTAGTTGTTCAAGCAGTAGAATTGGTAGTAGAAGTGAGGGTGGTAGTTGTAGATGTTGTAGTAGTAGTAATAAAAGTAGTAGTAGTACTAGTAGTAGTCACAGTCATAGTAGTGGTAGCAGTAGCAATCATAGTTGTAGCAGTAGCAGCAGTCGTTGTAGTCATTGTAGCTATAGCAATAGTAGTAGCAATACTATTAGCAGAAGTAGTAGTAGTAGGAAATGTAAGTAGTTATAGCAGTAGCAGTAGTAGTAGTAATAGTACTAGCAGCATTAATAATAGTAGTATTAGTAGTAGTAGTGGTAGTTGAATTAGTAGTAGTAGAAGTAGTAGGACTATTTGTAGTAGTAGTAGTAGTACTATTCATAGTAGTAATTCTTGTTGTAGCAGTTGCAGCAGTATCAGTAGTAGCAGTAGTAGTTGTAGCAGTTATAGCAGTAGTAGCAATAGCAGCAGTATGAGTAGAAGTAGTAGTAGTTAAACGAGTAGTAATAGTAGTAGTACTAGTTGTGGTAGTAGTAGAAGTAGTAGTAGACACATTAGTAGTAGTGGTAGTAGTAGCAGTAGTAGTATTAGCAGTAGTAACAAAAATAGTAGTTGCAGTAGCAGTAGGAGGAGGAGTAGTAGTAGTAGCTGTAATAATAGTTGTAGTAGTGGTATAAGCAATGTTAGTAGCAGAATTTGTTATTGTTTGAGAAGTTGAAGTAGTAGTAGCAGAAGTAGTAGTTGTAGAAGCAACAGTAGCATTAGTAGTAGTAGTAGTATTTGTAGAAGCAGTAGCTGTATAGGTGCAGTAGTTGCAGTAGTAGTAGTAGTAATAGCAACAGTAGTAGCAGAGGTAGTAGTTGTAGTAGCAGCAGCAATAGCCATAGTAGTAGCAGAAGTGGTAGTAGGAGTTATCGTATTATTAGTAGCAATAGTAGTATTAGTAGTAATTGTAGTTGTAGAAGTAGTAGTCGCAGCAGTAGTAGTTGTTGTTGTGCTAGCCGCAGTAGTAGTTCTTGTAGTAATAGTAGTAGTTGTTGTTGTAGTTATAGCAGCAATATTAGTAACAATCGTAGTAGAAGTAGTAGTAGTTATTATTATAGTAATACAAGTAGTAGTAGTAGTAGCAGCAGCAGCAGTAGTAGTAACATTAGTAGTAGTTGTTGTAGTAGTAGTAGTCATAGTAGTAGTAGTAGTAGTAGTAGTAGTAGTAGTAGTAGTAGTAGTAGTAGTAGTAGTGGTAGTAGTAGTAGTAGTAGTAGCAGAAGTAGTAGTAGTTATAGTAACAGAAGTAATCATAGCAGTAGAAGTAGTAGTAGCAGTAGTTGTAGTGGTAGAAGAAGTAGTAGTAGTAGTAGTAGTAGGAGCAGCAGTAGAAAGAACAATAGAAGCAACAGTAGCCGTATTAGAAGGAGCAGCGGTAGCAGTAGCAGTTGTTGTATTACTAGTAGTAGCAGTAGCATTAGAGGTAGAAGTAGCAAAAGTTGTAGCTGTAGTTGCAGTGGTAGTAGTAATAGTTGTAGTTGCAGTATTAGTAGCAGCTACAGTATTAGTTGTAGCAGTAGCAGCAGCAGCAGCAGTAGTAGCAGTTGCAGTTGTAGTAGTAGTACTAGTCATAGCAGCGGTAGCAACAGTGGTAGTAGTAGTAGTGGTAGTAGTAGTAGTAATAGCAGTAGTGGCAGTAGTAGTAGCAGTAGTTGCAACACTAGCAGTAGTAGTAGTAGTAGTAGTAGTAGTAGTAGTAGTAGTAGTAGCAGAAGTAACAGTAGTAGTAGTAGTTGTTGTTGTAGCAGTAAAAGAAGCAGTAGCCATAGTAGTAGTTGTAGTGGTAGTAGTAGTAGTAATAAGAGCTATAGTGGCAATAGTTATATTAGTAGTTATAGCTGTAGCAATAGTCGCAGTAGTAGTTATTATAGAAGTGGTAGCCGTAGTGGTAGTAGTAGCACTAGTAGAAGCAATAGTTGTAGTAGTAGCTGGAGTAGCAGTAGTATTAGTTCTAGTTGTGGTAGTAGTAAAAGTAGTAGCATTAGTAGTAGTAGTAGTAGTAGTAGTAGTAGTAGTAGTAGTAGTAGTAGCCTCAGTAGTAGTGGTAGTAATTGTTGTACTAGTTGCAATAGTAGTAGTAGTAGTAGTAGGAGTAGTAACAACAATAATAGGGGCAGTTGTACAAGTAGTAGTAGTAGCAGTCAAAATAGTGGTAGAAGAAGTAGCAGCTGTAGTAGCAGCAGTAGTGGCAGTAGTGGTAGTAGTAGTAGCAGTAGTAATATTAGCAGTCATTGTAGCGATAATAGTAGTAGAAGTAGTTGTAGCAGCAGTAGTAGTAGTAGGAATAGTAGTAGCAGGAGTAATAGTAGTAGGAGAGGTAGTAGTACTTGGTATTATTGCAAACATAGTAGTAGTTATTATTGTTGAAGTAGTTGTAGTTGTATTAGTGGTAGTAGTCATTGTTGTCATGGTAATAGCTGTAGTTGTAGTGGTAGTTGCAGCAGAAGTAGCAAAAGTAAAAGTAATAGTTGTTGTAGAAGCAGTTGCTATGTAGTTGCAGTAGTATAAGTAGTAGGAGTGTAGTAGAAGTAGTAGTAGAAGTAGCAGTAGTTGCAACAGCAGTAGTAGTAGTAGTGGAAGTAGTAGTAGTAGTAGTAGTAGTAGTTACTATTGTAGTAGAAGTAATAGTAGTAGTCGTAGCATTTGTAGTAGCAGTAGCAGCTATGGCAGTAATAGTAGTAGTAGCAGCAGCACTAATAGTTGCAGAAATAGTAGCGGTAGAAGTAATAGCAATAGCTGTAGTAGTAATAGTAGTAGTAGAAGTTGCAGTGGTGGTAGTAGTTGTAGTCATAGTAGTAGCAATCGTAGCAGTTGTAGTAGTAGTAGTTGCAGCAGCTACAACAGCAGCTGTATTGTTGTCGGTAGTAGTATTGCTAGTAGTAGTAGTAGTAGCAATAACAGTCGTAGTAGTAGTGGTGGTGGTAGTAGTAGTAGTAGGAGCAACACTGTAGTAGCAGTAATAGTAGCAGCATAAGTAGTAGCTATTGTACTGGTGCAAGTTGTAGTAGATGCAATAGTTGTAGTAACAGTAGTATATGCAGTAGCAGTCGAAGCAATAGTAGTAATTGTAGTAGAAGAATCAGTGGTAGTCCTAGCAGTTTTAGTAGTAGTATTTGCAACATTAGTAGCAGCAGCAGCAGCAGCATTAGTGATGGTAGCAGTATAACTAGCGGTAGTAGTAGTAGTAGTAGCAGTGCTAGTAGTAGCAAGAGTAATAGTAGCAGTGTTAGTAGCAGCAACAGCAGTTGTAGCACTTGTAGGAGTAGCAGTAGTTGTAGCTATAGAAACAGCAGCAGCAGAATTGGCAGTAGTAATAGTAGTAGCAGGAGTAGTAGAAGTAACAATAGTAGTAATGGTAGTCATACCAGCAGTAGTAGATGCAGTTGTAGTAGTAGTAGTAATCATAGTGGCATTCATAGCAGTAGCAGTAGTAGTAGTAGTAGTAGTAGGAGAAATTGCAATAGTAGTGGCAGTAGTAGTAGTAATAGTAGTAGTAGTAGTAGTAGTAGTAGCAGCAGCAGCAGTAATAGTAGTAGTAGTATTAGAAGTAGTAGCACTAACAGTAGAAGTAGTAGTACCAGTAGTAGCAATAGTATTAGCAGTAATAGAAGTAGTAGCAGTAGTTGTAGCAATAGTTGTAGATGCAGTAGTAGTAGCTGCAATTGTAGTAGCTGCAACAATAATAGTAGCTACAGTAATAGAACTAGTAGCAATAGTAGTTGTTGTAGTGGTAGCAGTAGCAGTAGCACAAGTAGCAGTAGAAGCGATAGCAGGAGTACTAGCAACAGTACTGGTAGTAGTAGCAGTACTAACAGTTGCAGCAATAGTAGTATTAGTAGATGTAGCAATAGTATTAGTAGTAATAGTGGTGGTAGTAGTAACAACAGAAGTAGTAGAAGTAGTAGAAGAAGTAGTAGTAGTAGTACTAATAGTAGTAGTAGTAGTAGCAATGATCTAGCAGTAGTTGTAGTAGTAGCAGCGACAAATATAGTAGTCATTGTTGCAACATTAGTAGTTGTATTATTAGTCATAGTAGTCGTATTAGTAGTAGTATTAGTAGTAGTAGTAGTAGTATTAGCAGTAGTAGTTATAGGGGAAGTCATAGTAGTAGTAGTAATATTAGCAATTGTGGCAAATGCAGTAGTAGTTGTAGTCGCAACAATAATAGTAGCAATAGCAATTGTAGTAGCAGTAGCAGCAGTAGTAGTAGCAGTAGTTATTGTAGAAATAGTAGTAGTAGAAGGAGCAGTAGTCGTAGTAGCAGTAGTAGAAGCAGTAGCAACAGTATTAGAAGTCATAGTGTAGTAGCAGTAGTATTAGTAGTAGTAGTAGTAGCAGTAGAAGTAGTATTAGTAGTAGTAAAAGTAATAGTAGTAGTAGTTGTAGCAAAAGTAGTAGTAGTAGTAATAGTAGTTGTAGGAGCAACAGCAGCTACAGCAGTAGTAGCGGTAATAGTACTAGTAGCAACAGTAGTAGTAGTTGTGCAGCTGTTGCAGTAGTAGTAGTAGTTCTAGTACAAATAGTAGTTATAGTAGTAGTAGCAGTAGCAGCAGCAGTAGTAGTAGTTGTTGTTGTTGTAGTAGTTATTGTTGTAGTAGTAGTAGTCATTGCGGTAGTAGTGGTGAAGTAGTAGTTATATTAGTAGAAGTAGTTGTTATTATTGCAGTAGAAGAATTAGGAGTAGTAGTAATAGTAGTCATTGTAGTAGTAGTAGCAATAGCATTTGTAGTAGTAGTAGTAGAAATAGTAGCAGTAGCGGTAGTAGCAGCAGCTGTAGTAGTAGTTGTAGTAGTTGTAGTTGTGATAGTTGTAGTAGTAGTAGCAGTTGTAGTAGCTATAACAGTAGTAGCAGTAGTATTAGTAGTTGTAGTTGTAGTAGTAGTTATTGCTGTAGTAGTAGTTATAGTAGCAATTATAGTAGTAGTAGCAAGAGTCGTAGTTGTATTGGCAGTAGTAGTATTAGTCGCTATAGTACAAGAAGCATTTGTAGTAGCTGTAGCAGTAGTAGTAGTAATAGTAGGAGTAGTTGTAGTAGTATTAGTACTAGTAGTAGTAGTATTACTAGTAGTAGTTGGAGTAGCAACTACAGCTGCTGTAGTATTAGTATTAGTTGAAGTACTAGTAGTAACAGTTGTTGTTGTTGTAATAGTAGTACTACTAGTTGAGGTAGTACTAGTAGTAATTGTAGTAGCAGATGTAGAAGAAGAAAAAGCAGCAGCAGTAGCAGTAGTAGTAGTAGTAGTAATAGTAGTAATAGTAGTAGTAGCAGTAGCTGTAGTTGCTATAGTTGCAATATAAGTAGTAGGAGTAGCAGCAGTAGCAAAAGTAGTAGTAGCAGCAATAGCAAGTGTAATAGAAGTAGTACTGGTAGTAGTAGCAGTAGCAGCAGTTGTAGCAATAGTAGTTTTAGTCGAAGCAGAAATAGTATTAGTAGTAATAGTGGTGGTAGTAGTAGTAGCAGAAGTAGTAGTGGTAGTAGTAGAAGTCGTAGTAGTAGTAGTACTACTAATAATAGTAGTTGTTGTAGTAGCAGCAGAAGTAGTAGTAGTAGTAGAAGTAGTAGTAGTAGTAGTAGTACTAATAATAGTAGTAGTAGTAGCAATGATGTAGCTATAGTTGTAGTAGTAGCAGCGACAAATATAGTAGTCATGGTAGCAACAATAGTAGTAGTATTATTACTCGTAGAGTAGTATTAATAGTAGTAGTAGTAGTATTAGTAGTAGTAGTAGTAGCAGTAGTAGTAGTCGTTGGGAAAGTCATAGTAGTAGTAGTAGACTAGCAATAGTAGCAATAACAGTAGTAGTTGTAGTCGCAGCAATAATAGTAATAGCAATAGTAGTAGTAGTCGCAGTAGCAGAAGCGCAGTAAGTAGTAGTTGTAGAACTAGACAGTAGAGTTAGTAGAATAGCAGAAGTGTGATAGTAGCAGTAGTTAGTAGAGTATTAGTAGCCAACAGTTAGTAGTAGTCGTAGTAGTAGTAGCAGTAGTAGTAGTCGAGTAGCAGTAGTGTAGAATTAGTCTTAGTAATAGTAAGAGTAATAATAGTAGTAGTTGTAGCAATAGTAGAGTAGTGGTTGTGGCAAATAGTAGTAGTTGTAGTCATAGTAGTAGTAGGAGTAGTAGCAGTGCAGCAGAAAGTAGCGGTAATAGTACTGCAGACTAGTGGTGCAGCTGTTGCAGTAGCAGTAGCAGTATTTGTTGTAGAAATAGTAGTTATAGTAGTAGTAGCAGCAGCAGCAGCAATTATTGTTGTTGTTGTTGTAGTAGTAGTAGTGAAGTAGTAGTTGTTGTTGTTGCAGTAGAAGAATTAGGAGTAGTAGTAGTTGTAATAGTAGTCATTGTAGTAGTAGTAGCAATAGCAGTTGTAGTAGTAGTAGTAGAAATATTAGTTCTAGCGGTAGTAGCAACAGCTGTAGCTGTAGTTGTAGTAGTAGTAGCAGCAGTTGTAGTAGTAGCAGCAGCAATAGCAGTAGTACTAGTAGTTGTAGTTGTACTAGTAGTTATAGTAGCAATTATAGTAGTAGTAGCAAGAGTAGTAGTCGCATTGGCAGTAGTAGTATTAGTAGCTGTAGTAGAAGAAGCAATAGTAGTAGTAGTAATAGTAGTAGTAGTAGTAGTAGTAGTACTAGTACTAGTAGTAGTAGTAGTAGTACTAGTACTAGTACTAGTACTAGTAGTAGTACTAGTAGTAATTGGACTAGCAGCTGCAGCCGCTGTAGTATTAGTATAAGTTAAAGTAGTAGTAGTAGTAGTTGTACTAGTAGTAGTAGTAGTAGTAGTACTAGTTGAAGTAGTACTAGTATTAGTTGTAGTAGCAAATTAGGAGAAGCAGCAACAGTAGGAGTAGTAATAGTAGTAATAGTAGTAGTAGTTGTTGTTGTCGTAGTTGTAGTAATATTACTAGTAGTTGTTGGAGTAGCAGCTATAGCTGCTGTAGTAATAGTATTAGTTGAAGTAGTAGTAGTAGTTGTTGTTGTTGTTGTAGTACTAGTTGAAGTAGTACTAGTAGTAGTTGTAGTAGCAGCTACACCTGTTGTAGTATTAGTATTAGTTGGAGCAATAGTAATAAGAGTGCCAGCAGCAGCAGCAGTAGTTGTTGTTATTATTATTATTGTTGTTGAAGTATTAGTAGTAGTAGTTTTAGTTGTAGTACTAATAGTAGAAGTAGTAGTAATAGCAGCAGTAGTAGTAATAGCAGTAATAGGAGTAGCAGTTAGTTATTGTTGTATTTGTAGCAGTAGCAGCTGTAATAGTAGTCGCGGTAGTAATAGTAGTAGTAGTAGTAGTAGTAGTAGTAGTAGTAGTAATAGTAGTAGGAGTAGTGGTAGTAGTAGCAACAGTAGTAGTAGTAGTTATAGCAGCAGCATTAGTTATTGTAGTAGTAATATTATTTGCAGTAGTAGTATTAGGAGTGAGAGTTGAAGTAGGACAAGTAGTAGTAGTAATAGCAGTGGTAGCAATAGTTGTAGCAGTAGTAGTAGTAGCAAATGTATTAGTTGCGGTTGTACAATTAGTTGCAGAAGTTGTTATAGGCGTGGAAGTAGGAGTTGGAGTAGGAGTAGCAGTAGTTGTTGTAGTAGTGGTAGTAATAGTAGCAGCAGTAGTAGTTATTGTGGTAGGAGTTGTATTACTAGAAGTAGTAGTAGGAGTAGTAATAGGAGTAGAAGTTGGAGTGGTGGGAGCAATAGTAGTAGTTGCGGTAGTCGTAGTAGTAGTTTCTATAGTAGTAGTAGTAGTTAGAGTTGTAGTAGCAATAGTAGCAGTTGTAGTAGTAGTTTTAGCAGTAGATGTAATAGTTAGAGTGGTAATTGGAGTAAGAGTTGGAGTACAAGTAGTAGTAGTAGTAGTAGTAGTAGTCATAGTAGTAGCAGTTGTAGTATTTGTAGTAGTAGTTATAGTGGCAGTAGCAGTTATAGTTGTTGTTGTTGTATAAGTAGTAGTAGTTATAGAAATAGTAGTTGTAGTAGTGGTAGTAGTAGGAGTAATAGCAGCAGCAGTATTAGCATTAGTAGTAGCAGTAGTAGTAGTTGTAGTAGTAGCAATATTAGTAGTTGTAGTTGTAGTAGTCGTAGTATTGGTTGTAGTAGTAGTTATAGTACTGGTTGTTGTTGTAATAGTAGTGGTAGTAGTAATAGCAGTTGCAATAGTAGTTGTAGTAGGAGTAGTAATAGCAGTAATAGGAGTAGTAATCGGAGTAGTAATAGTAGTAATAGGAGTAATAGTAGGAGTAGCAGTAGAAGTAGTGGCAGTAGTAGCTGTAATAGGAGAAGTAGTAGGAGTAGAAGAAGCAGTGGTGGTGGTGGTGGTGATAATAGTACTACTAGTAATTATAGTAGTAGGAGTAGGCATTGGAGTAGAAGTAGTAGGAGTTGTCATAGTTGTAGTTGTTGAAGGAGTAGTAGTAGTAGTAGCAATAGTTGTAGTAGCAGAAGTAGCAGTAACTATAGTAGAAATAGTTGTAGGACTAGTAGTAGTAGTAGTAGCAAAAATAGTAGTCACAGTAGTAGAAGTCGCAGTACTAGTATTATTAGTAGTAGTAGTAGTGGTAACAGTAACAGATGGAGTTGAAGTGGTAGCAACAGCAGTAGTAGTTGCATAAGTAGTTGTAGTAGTGATAGTAGTAGTTGTTGTTGTATCTATAGCAGTAGCAGTTGTAATAGTAGTAGTGGCAATAATAGTAGTACTAGTAGTAGTAGTAGGGGTAGGAGTAGTTGTAGTAGTAGCAACAGTAGTAGTAGTAGTTATCGCAGCAACATTAGTTGTTGTAGTAGTAATAATATTAGCACTAGTAGTATTAGGAGTAGGAGTTGGAGTAGGAGTAGAAGTAGTAGTAGTTGTAGTAGTAGTAGCAGCAGCGCTAGTAGTAGCAGAAGTAATAGTTGCAGTAGTAGGATTAGTTGCAGTAGCAGTAGTAGGTGTAGAAGTAGGAGTTGGAGTTGAAGTAGTAGTTGTTGTTGTAGCAAAGGTAGTAATAGTAGTAATAGGAGTAGTAGTAGGAGTAGTAGCAGTAGTAGTTTGTTGTCATAGTAGGAGTTGTATTTGTGGAAGTAGTAGTAGGAGTAGTAACAAGAGTAGGAATTGGAGTGGTGGGAGCAGTAGTAGTAGTCGCAGTTGTAATAGTAGAAGTAGTAGTATGAGTGGTAATAGGAGTAGGAGTTGGAGTACAAGTAGTAGTAGCCGTTGTAGTACTAGTAGTCATAGTAGTAGCAGTAGTAGGAGCTACAGTAGTAGTAGTTGCGGTAGTAGGAGGAGTGGTAGCAATAGTAATAGTTGTTGTTGCTGTAGAAGTAGTAGTAGCAGTAGTAGAAATAGTTGTAGTAATAGTAGTAGTAGGAGTAATAGCAGCAGTAGCTATACTAGCATTAGTTATAGTAGTAGTTGTAGTTATTGTAGTAGTAGTAGTATTAGTTATCGTAGTAGTTATAGTACTGGTTGCAGTAGTAATTGTCGTAGTATTAGTAATAGGAGTATAGTAGTAGTAGTAGGAGTAGTAATGGTAGTAATAGGAGTAGTAGTATAATTAGTAGTAGTAGGAGTAGCTGTAGTAGCAGGAATAGTAGTAGTAGTAGTAGTAGTAGTAGTAGTAGTAGTAGTAGTAGTAGTAACAGTAGCAGAAGTAGTAGTACTAATTATAGTAGTAGGATTAGTCGTTGGAGTAGCAGTAGTAGTAGTAGTAGTACTAGAAGTAGTAGCTGTAGGAGTAGTAGTAGTAGCAGCAATAGAAGTAGTAGCAGAAGTAGGAGTAATAGTAGTAGAAGTCACAGTACTAGTATTTGTAGTAGTATTAGTAGTGGTAATTGCAACAAAAGGAGTTGAAGTTGTAGTAGTAGCAGTAGTAGTAG
>RXID01017351.1:12972-25103 GCA_005019695.1 Trichopus zeylanicus subsp. travancoricus
GTAGTAGTAGTAGTAGTAGTAGTAGTCATAGTAGTAGTAAGAGTAGCAGCAATAGAAGCTATAGCAGTAGTAGTAGTAGGAGGAGGAGGAGGAGGAGGAGGAGCAGTACGAGTTAGATTAGGAGTATGAGTAGTAGTGGTATGTGTAGTAGTAGTTGGGCAAGATGTAGTAGTAGGAGTTGAAGTATAGTAGTAGTAGTAAAAGTAGTTGGTGCAATAGTAGTGGAAGTAGTAGGAGTAGATATAGGAGTAGGAGTAGTAGTAGCAGAAGTAGGAGTAGGAGTAGTAGTAGCAGAAGTAGGAGTAGGAGTAGTAGTGGTAGTAGTAGTCGTACTAGTAGTAGTTGCAGTAGTTGTAGTAGAAGTAATACTAGTAGTAGTAGTAGCAGCAGTATTAGTGGTAGTAGTAACAGCTATAGCAGAAATAACAGCAACAACAATAGTAGAAGTAGTAGTAGGAGGAGGAGGAGGAGGAGGAGGAGGAGAAGGAGGAGTTGTAGTAGTACTAGTAGTAGAAGTAGTCGAAGTAGCAGCAACAGCAGTAGTAGTAGTAGCACAAGTAGTAGTAGTAGCAGGGAGTTAGCGTAGTTAGTTAGTTGTCTCTACGTAGTGGTAGTAGCAGTAGTAGCAGGAGCTAGTGTAGTAGGAGAAGTAATAGTAATTAGCTATAGTAGTAGTAGTTAGTAGTAGTATTTAGTTTAGTTAGTTCGCAAATAATAGTAGCTACTAGTTAGTAGTAATAGTAGTAGTAGTAGCAGTAGCAGGAGTAGTATTACTACTACTAGTAGTTGTCATACTAGTAGTAGTAGTCATAGTAGTAGTAGTAGCAGCAAGAGTAACTGTTGTCGAAGTAGTAGCACTAGAAGTAGTAGCAATAGCAATATTTGTAGTAGTACGAGTCGCAACAGCAGCAGCAACAACCTAAGTAATAGTAATAGTAGTAGTAGTAGTAGCAGTAGTAGTAGTTGAAGTAGTAGTAGTAGTAGTAGTAGTTGAAGTAGCACTGGTAGCAGTAGTTGTTGTTGTTTTAGTGGTAATAGTAGTAGTAGTAGCCATAGTAGTAGTAGTAACAGTAGTTGAAATAGTTGTAGTAATAGTAGTAGTAGTTGTTATGGTAATAGTTGTTGTTGTAGTAGTAGTAGTTGTTGTTGTTGTTGTTGTAGTAGTAGTAGTACTAGTAGTAGTAGTAGTAGTAGTAGTAAAAGTAGTAGTTGTTGTAGTACAAGTAGTAGAAGTAGTAATAGTAGTAGTAGTATTAGTTTTAGTAGTAGTAGTAGTTATTGTTGTTGTCGTAGTAATAGTAGCAGTAGTAGTTGCACGAGTAGTTTTTGCAGAAGAAGTTTTTGTTGTTGCGCAATTAGTAGTAGTAGTAATACTCATAGTAGTAGTAGTAGTGGCCATTTTAGTTGTAGTAGCAGTAGTAGTTGCACGGGTAGCAGCAGTAGTAGTTGTTGTAATAGTAGTAGTAGTTGTAATAGTAATAGTTGTTGTAGTGGCAGCAGTAGTAGAAGTCAGACTAGTGGTAGGAGTACTAGTAGAAGTTGTTGTAGTAGCAATAGTAATAGTAGTAGTAGTAGTAGGAATATTAGCAGTAGTAATAGTAATAGTAGCAGTAGTAGTGGTAGTACAAACTGTAGTAATACTAGTAGTAATAGGAGGAGTAGTAGTAGTAGTAGGAGTAGTAGTAGGAGTAGAAGTAGTAGTGGTAGTATTCGGAGTAGTAGCAGGAGGCGTAGTAGTAGTAACAGCAGTAACTGTAGTAGCAGTAGCAGTAGTAGTAATTGCAGTAATAGTAGTGTAGTCGTAGTAACAGAAATAGTAGAAGTAGTAGTTGTAATAGTAGTAGTAGTTGTTGTTGTTGTAGTAATAGTAGTAGTACATCTACTACTACTACTACTAGTAGTAGTAGTAGTAATAGTACTACTACTACTATTAGTAGTGGTAGTTGTAATAGTAGTAGTAGTAGTTGTTGTTGTTGTTGTTGTTGTAGTAGTAGTAGCTGTTATAGTAGCAGCAACAGCAGTAGCTATAGTGCTGGTAGCAGTAGTAGTAGTTGTTGTTGTGGTAGTAGTCATACTAGTAGCAACAGTGGTAGTGGTAGTAGTAAAAGTAGTAGTAGCAGTTGTTGTAGTGCTAGGAGTAAGTTTAGGAGTAGTAGTAGCAGCATTAGTAGTAGTAGTAGTAGTAGTAGTAGTAGTAGTAGTAGTAGTAGGAGTGGCAGTAGTAGTAGCAAGAGTAGTAGTAGTTGTAGCAATAGATGTAGTAGCAGTAGTGGTAATAGTAGTATAAGTAATAGTAGTAGCAGAAGTAGTAGAAGTAGTACTAGTAGTACTAGTAGTAGAAGTAGTTACGGCATTTGTAGCTGTAGTAGTTGTTGTAATAGTATTAGCAGTAGAAGTATTAATAGTAGCAGCAGCAACAACAACTACAATAGTGGTCGTACGAGTTCTAGTTGTA
The DNA here is from genome assembly GCA_005019695.1 of Trichopus zeylanicus subsp. travancoricus. Taxonomy (NCBI): domain Eukaryota; kingdom Viridiplantae; phylum Streptophyta; class Magnoliopsida; order Dioscoreales; family Dioscoreaceae; genus Trichopus; species Trichopus zeylanicus. The sequence continues at coordinate 15,428 of RXID01017351.1, forward strand.
TAAGAAGTAGTAGTAGCAGCAACAACAATAGTAGTTGTAGTAGCAGTCGTAGTAGTAGTAATAGTAGTAGTAGTAGCCGTATTAGTAGCTCCAGGAGCAACAACAGTAGTAGTAGTAGTATTGGCTACAGTGGTTGTTGTAGTAGTAGAAGCAATAATAGTAGTAGGAGTAGCAGAAATAGTAGTAGAAATAGGAGTAGTAGTAATAGTAGTCACTGTAGTAATAGTCGCAATAACAGCAGCAACAACAACAGTTGTAGTAGTAGCATTAGTAATAGTAGTAGCTACAGTAGCAGTAGTCGCATTAGTCGTAGTAGTAACAGTAGTACTAGTAGCAATAGCAGTAGTAGTTGCAGTAGTAGTACTACTAGTAGCAATAGTAGTAGTAGAAGTAGAAGTAGTAGTAGTAGTAGCAGCAGCAGCAGTAGTAGTAGATGTAGTAGCAGTAGTAGTAGTAATTATAGTAGTAGTAGTAGTAGTGGTAGTAGTGGTGGTGGTAGCAGTGGAAGTAGTAGTAGGAATATGTGTAGGAGAAGGAATACTAGTTGGAGTAGTAGTACTAGTAGCAGTAGTAGGAGGTGTAGTAATAGTAGCAGTAGTTATTGTAATAGTAGTAGTAGCGATAGTAGAGGTCATAATAGTTGTAGTAAGCGTAGTAGTAGTAGTTGTTGTTGTTGTTGTTGCTGTTGTATTACTAGTAGTAATAATAGCAGCAGCAAGATTAGTAGTAGTAGTCATAGTAGTAGTAGTAGTAGTCATAGTAGTTGTACTAGTCATAGTAGTAGTAGTAGTAGTAATAGTAGCAATAGAAGTAGTAGCAGTAGTAGCCATAGCAGCAGCAGCAGCAGTTGTAGCAGTAGCTGTCATAGTAGTATTTGTAGTAGTCGAAGTAGTAGTGGAAGTAGTAGTAAGAGTATTACTCATAGTAGTAGTAGCAGTCATAGTAGGTGTAGTAGTATACTAGTAGCAGTACTAGTTGTAGTATTAGTAGCAGCAGTAGTAGTAATTGTAGCAGTATTAGTTTGAGTAGCAGAATTTGTAGCAGTAGTAGAGTAGTAATAGTATTACGAGCACTAGCAATAGTAGTAGTTGTTGTTGTTGTGGTAGTGGTAGTAATACTAGTAGCAGTAATAATAGCAGTAGAAGTAGTAGAAGTAGTTGTAGTAGCAGCAGCAGCAGCTGTAGCTGTAGTAGTAGTAGTTATAGTAGTAGTAATAGTAGCAGAAGTAGTAGTAATAATAGTAGTAGTAGTGGTAGTAATAGTAGTAGTAGTAGTAGTAGTAGTAGTAACAGTAGTAGTAGTAGTTGTAGTAGTAGTAGTATACAAGTAGGAGAAGCAGTAGCAACTGTAGTAGAATTTGTACCTGCAATAGCAGTAGTGGTAATAGTAGTAGTAGTAGTAGTAGTAGTAGTAGTAGTAGTAGTAGTAGTAGTAGTAGCAGTAGTCGTAGTAATAGTAGCAAAAGCAGTAATTGGAGTACTAGTAGTAGTAATATGAGTAGTAGTAGCATAGTAGTAGCGGTAGCTGTAGTAGCAGCAGCAGTAGTAGTAGTGATAGTAGTAGTAGAGTTGCAGCAGCAATAGTAGTAGAGTAGCAATAGTTGTAGTAGTAGCAGTAGTAGTAGTTGTAGTAGAAGAAGAAGTAGTAGTAGTAGTAGTAGTATTAGTAGTAGTAGGAGAAGCAACAGAAGTTGTAGCAGAAGAAGCAATAGTAGAAGTCGTAGAAGTAGTAGTAGTTATTGTTGTAATAATAGTAGGAGTCGAAGTAGTACTAGTAGTTGTTGTAGTAGTAGTTGTAATAGTAGTAGTAATAGGTGTATGAGTAGTGGCAGTAGTAGTAGTAGTAGTAGTAGGTGTATGAGTAGTGGCAGTAGTAGTAGTAGTAGTAGCACAAGTTGGTGTAGGATTAGTAGTAGTAATAGTAGTAGGAGTTGTAGTTGTTGTAGTAGTGGTAGAAGCAATAGTAGTTGTTGCAAAGTAGTTGTTGCTATTGGAGTAGTGGTAGTAGTTGTTGGAGTAGTAGTAGGATTAGTAGTAGAAGTAGTAGTAGTAGTAGTCATAGTAGTAGTAGCAGTAAGTAGTAGTAGTGGTAGTAGCAATAGTCGGAGTAGGAGTTGGAATAGTTGTAGAAGTAGCAGTAGTAGTAGGAGGAATAGTAGTAGTCATAGTAGTAGCAGGAGTAGTAGTAGCAGTAGAAGTAGTAATATTAGTGGTGGTAGTAGTAGTAGTTGTAGCAGCAGCAGTAGTATTAGTAGTCGCAATTATAGTTGTAGTAGAAGTAGCAGTAGTAGTAGTCATAGTAGTAGTAGTGGTAACAGTAGCAGCAGTAGTAGATGTTGTAGTAGCTGAAGTTGTAGTTGTAATATAGCTGCAACAGCAGCAGTAATAGTAGTAGTAGGAGTGTTAGGTGTAGTAGTAGTAGTAGGAGTAGTAGTAGTAGTAATAGTAGTAGTAGTAGCAGTGGTAGTAGGAGTAACGCTACTACTACTAGAACTACAATACTGCTTCTGCTTTTGCTACTACTACTGCTTCTATTACTACTACTACTGTGGTTACTATTACATCTGCTCCTACTACTACTACTACTACTGCTCTTACTGTTGTTGCTGCTCCTACTAATCGGGCTACTACTATTACAACAACAACTACTACTACTACTGCGACCGCTACTACTACTACTACTACTGCTGACGCTATTACTACTACTACTACTACTAATACTACTACAACTTCTACTGCTGCTGCAACTGCTCTTGCTACTACTGCTACTAACAGAATGATTCCTACGACTTCTCCTACTGCTATTACTACTACAACTCCTACTATCGCTACTACAACTATGACTATTTCTAATACTACTACTCCTCCTCCTACTTCTAATTCTACTACTACTATTGCCACTACTATATGCTACTATTGCCACTACTATTGCTACTACTGCTACTACTACTGTTGCTGCAACTACTACCGCTACTACTACTACTACTCATTCTACTACTACCACTCTTGCCACTACTTCTATTACTACTACTACTGCTACTACTGCTACTAGTACCAGTACTACTGCTACTGCTACTACGATTACTGCTACTACTACTGGTACTACTACTCCTACTAATACTACTACTGCTACTACTAATACTACAACTACTATTGTTGTTGTTATCGCTACTACTACTCCTACTACTAATGTTATTGTTGTTTTTGTTGCTACTAATACTACTACTATTTCTTCTACTGCTACTACTAATGCCACTGCTACTATTACTACTACTGCTACTACACTGCTACTCCTTTGACTGCTACTACTGCTGCTGCTGCTACTGCTACTGCTGCTACTGCTACTACTACAGCTATTGTCACTACTGCTAATACTACTACTACTACTGCCACTGCTGTAAATATTGCTTCTGCTACTACTACTAAAATTACTAGTAGCACATCTACTAATACTATAACAACAACTACTTTTACAACAACTGCTACTGCTAGTACTACTACTATAACTATTACTGCTACTACTACGACTTTTACTACTAGTAGTACTGCTACTACTAAGAACACTACTACAACTTCTACTTCTGCTACTGCTGCTATTGCTGCTACTGCTACTAATAGAATGACTCCTAGTACTTCTCCTACTGCTGCTAATAGAACGACTCCTACTACTTCTCCTACTGCTACTACTACTGCAACTCCTGCTACAACTACTACTACTGTGATTACTTCTACTACAACTACTTCTACTCCTACTACTTCTCCTAATTCTTCTATTAGTACTACTACTGCTGCTGCTACTTCAACCGCTTCTACAACTACTACTAGTTCTACTGCTACTACTCTTGTGACTACTACTGTTACTTATGCTTTTGCTACTACTACTACTACTAGTACTACTACAACTACTACGACTGCTACAACTGCTACTACTACTACTACTACTACTACGGCTACTAGTACTATTGCTACTACAGCTACAACGACTGCTACTGCTACTAGTACTACTAGTACTAGCACTAGTATTAGTACTACTACTATTGTTGTTGTTGTTGCTACAACTGCTACTATTACTAATGCTATTGTTGTTTTTATTGCTACTAATACAACTACTATTTCTCCTACTAGTACTACTGATGCTACTGCTACTACACTGCTACCCCTTCGACTGCTACTACTTCTACTACTGCTGCTGCTACTACAACTACTACTGGCGCTACTTCTAAACTATTACTACTACAACTACCACTACTGGAAATTTTGCTTCTGGTACTACGACTATTACTACTACTGCTTCTACTAATGCTTCTACTACTACTGCAACTAGTACTACTAATACAACTAGTTCTACGACAACTGCTACTGCTTGTACTACTACTATAACCACTACTGCTACTACTATGACTTTTACTGCTACTAGTACTATAGCTACTACTATGACTTTTACTGCTACTTGTACTACTGCTACTACTATGACTTTTACTACTACTACTACTGCGCCTACTAATACTACTACTGCTACCCCTACTACCACTACTACTACTACTACTGTTGTCGTTGTTACTATTACTATTACTACTACTACTAATGCTGTTGTTATTGTTGCTACTAATACTACTACTATTTCTTGTGCAACTACTACTAATGCCACTGCAACTATAGCTAATACACTGCTACCCCTTCGACTGCTACTACAAGTGCTGCTGCTACTGCTACTGCTACTGCTACTACCGCTACTGCTAATACTATTACTACTCCTACTACCACTACTACTACAACTACTTTTGTAACTACTGCTACTAATAGTACTGCTACTATAACTGCTACTGCTACTACTACGACCTTTACTACTACTACTACTACTTCCACTTCTCCTACAATAACAACTATTACTTCTCCTACTATTACTACTTCTACTACAACTACTACTGCAACTACTGCTACTTCTACTACTACTATAACTACTACTGCTACTTCTACTACTAATACTGTTGCTACAACTGCTACTACTGCCACTGCTACTGCTACTACCGCTACTACTGCTACTCCTACTAGCACTACTACTACGACTACTACTATAACTACTACTGCTACTACTACTATTACTACTACTACAAGTACTACTACTATTACTACTGCTACACTACTGTTACTGATCTTGTTGCCGCTACTACCACTACTGCTAAAACAATTGCTACTACTGCTGCTCGTACTACTTCTATTGCTACTACAACTACTATTAAAAGTACTACTACTACTACTGCTACCGTTTTTGCTACAACTACGACTCCACCTACTACTATTACTACTGCTACTACTTTGGCTACTGCTACTACTGATACTCCTACTAATGCTACAATTGCAACTACTACTACTGCTAAAACTAGTATTGCTACGACTACTAGTATTAGAACTACTACAACAACTACTACTTATACTAGTACTTCTACTACTACATCTCCTACTATTGGTGTTGCTACTATGTTCGTTACGACCGCTACAACCGCTACTACTACCAATGCGGCTACTACTGCTACTACTATGACTGCTACAATGACTACTATAATAGCTACTACAACAACTACTACTACAGCTACTACTATTAGTACTACTTCTACTACTTCTCCTACTACTAATACTACTACTACTACTACTACTACTACTACTCCTCTGACCACCACTACTATTGATACTAATAGTACTACTAACACTACTGCTACTACTGCAACTACTGCTACTACTGCTCTTGCTTCTACTGCGATTGCTGCTACAACTACTACTATGACTCCCACAGCTACTAAAACCACTACTGCTACTACTGCTACTTCTACTACTGCTCCTACTACCCCTACCCCAACTACTACTACGACTACTCCTACCACTACTACAACTACTACTTCCGCTACTATAAATACTACTACAAGTTATACTACTACTGCAATACTATTATTACTAATACTACTACTAATAATAATAACAATACTACTGCCACTAGAAAAACTATGACTACTACGACTTCTGCTACTACTATTGCTTCTACTACTGCTACTTCTACTACAACTGCTAATACTGCTACTACTACATTGAGAACTACAGCTACTAATGACACTATCCCTAATACTTCTGCTACTACTACTACTACTACTACTACTACTACTATTATTACTACAATGGCTATGGCTACCACAGCTACTACTGCTACTACTGCTATTACTACTACTACTATGATTGTTGTCGCCGCTATGAGAACTACTACCACTACAATTGCTACTACTACTACTACTGCTGCTGCTACTGCTAGTATTACTATGGCTATTGCTACTCCTAATACTACACCAACCACTACTCCTCCTACACCAATTCGTACCACTCCTACACCTCCTACTGCTTCTACTTCTACAACAACTACTACCACTAGTACTACTATTACTACTACTACTCATTCTGCTACTACTACCACAATTATTCCTATTACTAGTACTACTACACTACTACTACTACTATTACAACTATTATCACTACTACTTCTTTGGCTACTTCTCCTACTACCAATACTACTGCTACTACTACTACGGCTACCACTACAAATGATGCTTCTACTACTAGTACTACTACTACGACTACTGCTGCTGCTGCTACTACTACCATTAATATAGCTATTGCTACTACTACTACTATTACTTCCACTACTCCTGTTACTACTACTACTACTACAACAACTACAACTAGTACTCCAACTGCTACTATTACTATGACTGCCCCCACTATTAGTATCACTACTACTGCTACACTACTTCTTCTACTACTGCTACTACTAATACTTCTCCCTCTACTATTACTACTGCAACTACCTCAATTACTACTACTACTACTACTACTCAGGCTAATACTACTTCTTCTTCTACTACTACTGCTACTACTAGTACTAATACTACTACTACTACTACTACTATAACTACTAGTACTACTACTACTACTCCTGCTACTGCTAGTTCTACTACTACAACTGCAACAACTATTACTGCTCCTACTACTACTGCTGCTACTCCTACTACTAATACTGCTACTACTACTAATACTACTACTACTACAACTACTACTAATACTACCACTGTTGCTACTGCTGCTACTGCTACTAATTCTACTACTGCTACTACTTCTACTACTATTACTGCAACAACAATTACTCCTACTACTACTGCTGCTACTACTAGTACTAATACTACTACTACCACTACTGCTGCTACTACTACTTCTACTGCTACTTTTACTGCTATTAATTTAATTCTAACTTATACTACTATGATTACTACTGCTACAACTACCACTGCTACTAAAAATTCAACTATAACTTCTACTACTACTACAACTACTACTAGTAGTACTACTTCTACTATAACTTCTGCCAATACTCTTACTACCACCGCTACTACTACTACTACTGCTACTATTGCTACAACGACAACAACAACTTCTATTACCAGCACAAATGCTGCTGCTGCTACTTCTACTACTTCTACTACTACTCGTGCTACTACTACTACTACTGCAACTGCTACTACTGCTACTATTGCTACTACTACTATTACTACTACTACTGCTGCTGCTGCTACTGCTGCTACTAATACTACTCCAACTACTATTACTATTACTGCTCCTACAACTAGTTCTACTACTACTACTAGTGGTACTATTGCCAATGCTACTTGTAGTACTACGACTACTCCTACTACTACTGCTGCTGCTGCTGCTACTACTATTACTACTACAACTAGTACTACAACTACTACTTCATCTTTGAGTACTACTACAACAACAACTGCTGCTATTGTTACCACCGCTGCTACTACCTCTACTAATACTTACCCTACTACTACTACTACTACGACTAGTGTTGTTGCTGCTGCTTCTAGTACTACGACTACTACTACTACTACTATTACCGCAAGTGCTATTGGCCCTCCTGCCACTTTTGCTATTGGTATTACTCCTACTAGTCCAACTACTACCTCTAATATTATTACAACTAGTACTCCTACAATTACTACTATTACTACTATAACTACAACAACTATTTTTGCAACTACTACTTTTACTACTACTGTAACTATTTTTGCTGTTGTTGCTGCTGCTACTACTACAACTACTACTACTTCTCCTACTTCTATGACTACTACTACCATTACAGCTGCTACAACTGCTGCTGCTACCATTGCTACAATTGCAACAACAACAACTCCTACAGCTTCTACTACTAATGCTACTATTACTGCTCCTGTTACAACTACAACTAATACTACTACAACGTTTGCTGCTGCTACTACAACTACCACTACTACTAGAACTCTGACTATGACTACTACTACTACTACTACTACTACAAATAACGGCTCCAACTACTACAACAACAGCAACAACAACAACAACAACTACTATTACTGCTACTACCACTAGTACTACTACTTCTACTCCAACTACTACTACTACTACAACCACTATTGCTACTACCGACGCTCCCACTACTACTGATACTCCCACTACTGCTAATATTGCTCCTACTATTACTACCACATAGTTTTATTACTGCCACAGCTACTTCTACTATTTCTACTTCTATATTACTACTACAACTCCTGCTGCTACGTCTACTACTACTACTAATACAACGCCAACTACTATTGCTATTACTACTTCTGCTACTACTGCTACTACTGCTACCACTTCTCCTACTACTACTACAATTGCTACCGCTTCTACTGCTACTACACTGCTACTGCTTCTATTGCTACTATTGCCGCTGCTGTTACTACTACTATTGCTGCTATTACTAGCACTATTACTACTACTACTGCTACTATTGCTACTATTGCTACGACTACTTCTACTATTATAACTAATGCTGCTACTCATGCTTCTACTGCTACTGTTACTATTGCTACTACTACTACTGCCACTATTGCTACTGTTACTACTACAACTACTTATACAAGTACTGCTACTATCGGTACTACTATTATAACTGCTACTACAATTGCTACTACCACTATTACTTCTCGTACAATAATAACTTCTACAACTTCACATACTACTATTACTGCTATTGGTACTGATACTACTACAACTACTGCTACTGCTACTACAACTGCTACTACTACTGCTACAACTACTACTCTACAGCAGCTACTACCACTACTCCTACTACTGCTACTAATACTACTCTTACTACTACTACTATGGCAACTACTGCTAATACTACTACTACTACTGTTCCTACAACTGCTACTACTGATGCTAATACTGCTACTCCAATGACTACTACTACTACTATTACTGCTACTGCTACTGCTTCTATGACTACTAGTATTTGTTCTACTATTTCTACTACTACTATGCCTTCTCCTCTTACTACTATTACGTCTGCTAAAACAACTACTGCTACGGCTACTACTTCTCTTACTACTACTCCTACTACTTCTTCTTCTACTAATACTACTACTGTTTTTACTACTACTTCTACTTCAGCAACTACTGCAACTACAACTACTACTACTTATACTACTGCTACTGCAACTACTACAACTCCTGCTACTACTACTACTTTTACTACTACGACTACTACTACTGCTATTACAACTACTATTTCTACTACTACTACTAGTGCTATTCCTACTACTACTGCT
>RXID01017352.1:0-12500 GCA_005019695.1 Trichopus zeylanicus subsp. travancoricus
CTACTACTATAACTAATACTAGTATGGCTACTCCTACTCCCACTACTCCTACTAATACCGCAATTGCTACTCCTACCCCAACTCCTACTGCTTCAATTACTCCAACTACTTCAAATACACCTACTCCTACTACTACTACGCCAACTATTACTCCTACTCCAACTCCTACTACTACTATTGCCACTACTACCACCACTACAACTACAACTACTTCTACTACTAGTACAATTGCTACTACTATGACTCCTACTACTATTACTAAACAATAATCGACTACTACTACTACTACGACTAATTCTAACACTCCTCAAACTACTACTGCTACTACTACTACTACTACTTCTACCACTACCATTACTCCTAACACTCCTAAAATTTCTACGACTACCAACTAATTGTAACACTCTTACAACTTCTACAACTACAACTCCTACTACTACTTCTACCACTACACACCTACTACTACTGCGACTACTACTACTCCTTCTGCTGCTGCCACTACGACTACTACTTTTGCTACTACCACTCCTGTTACGACTACTCGTACTACTATTGCCACACTCCTCCCCCTACTACTACTACTACTGTTGCTGCTGTAACTGCTAATACTAGTACTACTACTACCAATGCTGCTATTGCTACTGTCGTTACTACTACTAATAATAATAATTCTATTACTACTCATGCTTCTACTTCTACTACTACTGCTACTACTACTAATTCTACTACTACTACTTCTACTACTACGACTACTACCGCAACTATAACACAACCGTTGCAAGTACTACTACTAGTACTAGTACAACTCCTACAACTACTACCATTACTATTGCTACTGCTCCTACAAATACTACTCCAACAACAGATGCTGCGGCTACATCTCCTACTACTACTACTACTACTACTACTACTACTACTACTACTACTACTACTACTACTACTACTACTACTACTACTACTACTACTACTACTACTACTATTTCAACTCTTACTCCTACAACTGCGTCTACTACAACTCCTATTTCTCCTACAACTACTACTACTACCCCTTGTACTCCAACTCCAACTGCTACTACTACTCCTTCAATTACTACTCATACTACAGCCACAAGCAACTACTTCTATAACTACTAATACAATAACTACTACTACTTCTACTATTACTGCTACTACTACCACTACTGCTACTACCACTACTACTGCTACTACTGCTACAATTACTACTACAACTACAACTACTTCTACTACCCCCACCCCAACTCCTCCTACAACCATAGCTACTATTGTTGCAACTACTACTACTACTACTACTACGGCCACTACTAAAACTAATACAATAGTAACTGCTCCTACTACTACTCCTACTACGACTCCAACTCCAACACATACCACTATCGCTACTATTACCACCCCAAACACTCCTACTACTACTACTATTTCAACGACTACTACTACTACTGCTACTACTACTACTACTACTACTACTACTACTACTAGTCCTAATACTACTACTACTACTACTCCTCTTGCTACAGCTACTACTACTACTCCTCCTACTAAGACTACTATTACATTACTAGTAGTACAACTGCAACTATTGCTACTCCTTCCACTACATCTACTACTACTACAACAACTTCGACTACTATAGCAACTATGAATACTACTACTACGACAACTTCTACTATGGCGGCTGCTACTACAGCTGCTGCTACAACTATAATTACTACTACTACAACAACTACTACTATTCCTACTCCTACTCCAATTACTGCTACTTCTACTACTCCTACTACTACTAATACTACAACTACTATGACACCTACACCAACTCCTATAGCTACAACAACTCGTACCACAACTACTGCCTCCACTCCAACTACTACTACACCTATTACTACTCCTACTCCAACTCTTCCTACAACCACAGCTACTATTGCTGCAACTACTACTGCTACTACTACAACTAATACAATAATAACGTCTCCTCCTCCTACTACTACTTCTTCTACTACTACTACCGCAACTACTACTATAAAACAGCTACAACTACTACTACTAGTACTACTACTGCACCAACAACTACTACTATTACTACTTTTATTGCTCCTACTACTACTACTCCAACTTGTGCTACTCCTACCTCAACTTCAAGTACAACTACTATAGCTATTTGTCCATCGACAATTGCTACTACTATGACTACTACAAATACTACTACAACTATGAATACAACAACTACGACTACAACTACAAATAATGTTATTGTAGCTCCTACAACAACTACTATTACAACTACTACAATTCTTACACCTACTCCGACTACTGCTTCTATTACTACGCCTATTACTCCTACAACTATTCCTGCAGCCACTACGACCCATACTCTAAATACTACTACTAGTACTACGACTCCTACTCCAACTCATACCACTACCACTGCTACTACTTCTACAACTACTAGTATAACAACAACAACTTCTACTTCTACTTCTACTACCACTTCTACTACTACTGCTGCTATAACGACTCCTACACCAACTCCTACTGCTACTACTACTATTACAACTACTACCACTATTACTACTTCTACTACTACTATGACTTCCACTACTACTACAACTACTACTACTGTAGCTGCTCTTGCAGTTTCTACTACTGCTACTACTACTACTACTACTTCTAAAACTACTGCCACTACTACTACTACTACTACTACTACTCTACTACTTGTAGTGCTACAACTAATACTAAACCTACTACTACCACTCCTATTACTATTACTACTGCTCCTACTTCTATCCCTACAACCATTACTACTCGTACTACTACTATTGCTGCAACTGCTACTAATACTACTGCTAACCCTAATACTACTACTACTCCTGCCACTACTACTACTATAACTACTATTACTTCTCCAACTACTTCTATTACTCCTGACACTCCTACTAGTACTTCTATTACTGCTGCTGCTGCTATTACTACTGCTACCACTGCTATTGCTACTATTGCTACTACCACTACCACGACTACTGCTGCTGCTGCTACTACTACTACTGCTACAGCTGCTATTACTACTGCTAATGTTACTACAACTCCTACTCCAGCTCCAAATACTACTGCTACTTCATCTACCACTACTACTACGACTTTCGCTACAACTACTACTACTCCTAATACTATTACAATTCCAACTACTACTGCTACTACTACTATTACTACAACAACAACAACAACTACTACTATTATTAGTAATACTACTACTACTAGAACAACAACAACTACTATTGCTACTACTCTGCTGCTACTATTCCTACTACTTCTACTAAGATGACGACTACTGCTACTACTAACAGTACTGTTACTATCACTTCTGCTATTGCGGCTGGTACTACTATTACTACTTCTACCGCTCCCACTAATAATATTACTATTACTACTACTACAACCACTAGTACTACTACTGCCAAAACTTCTATTACCCCCACCAAAGCTGCTACTACAACAACTATTACTACTACTACTCCTCCTACTACTACTACTACTCAAAGTACTACTACACCTCCTACCACACTAATAACTACTACAACGAATGTTGCTGCTGCTATTACAACTACTACTTCCGCTACTATAACAACAACTATTACTGCCGCTCTTACTACTACTACTGTGACTACAACTACTACTTCTACTACTACTACTCTGCCGCTGCTAGTACTACTGCTGCTACTACTATTATTACCACCACTACTACTAAAAACTGTTCGACTACTACAACTATAATAACTACTACTACTAAACCTACTACTATTCCTACTACTACAACTACTCCTACTACTTCTATTACTACAACTACTACTATTCCAACTTCTACTCCTACTACCGCTAAAACTACTGCTCCAACTACTACAACTCCAACTACTCCTACTCCTACTCCAACACCTACTCTTAATACAACCACAACAACTACTTCTACCATAACTCCAACAACTACAGCTACCACTACTACTGCTACTACAACCCCTACTACTACTACTACTAATCCTACTACTACTACTACTACTCCTAGTACCACTAATACTAATCTTACAACTTTTGCTACTACTGCCGCTACTACAATTGCTAGTACTAGTACTCCAACTACTACTACTACAACTGCTGCTACTACAACTACTATTACTTCTCCTACTACAACTTCAACTACTACTCCTACTGTTATTACTCCTCCTCCTACTATTACTACAACTGTTACTACTACTACTACTACTATTACTACTACAACAACTATTACTACTACTACTACTACTACAACTACTTCACCTACTACTATAGTAACCAGTACTACTGCTACTACTACAACTACTAATGCTGCTACTACCACTACTACAATAATAATAGCAACAACAACTATTACTACTACTACTTCTACTACTACGATAACAACAACTACCACAACAGCTACTACTACTCCTACTACCACTACTCCAACAAATACAAATCCTACTACTACTCCTACAACAACTCCTACTAATACTACTACTACTCTTACTACTACTACTACTTCAACTACTCGTACTCCAGCTTCTACTGCTACTACTACTCCTAATACAACAACAACAACAACAACTACAACAACTACTACTACCACTACTACTAGTACTACTACTACTCCTACTACTACTACTACTTCTATTACTAATACTACTACTAATGCTACTATGACTACTACAACTACTACAACTATTGCTCCTATAGCTACTGCTATTCCTACTACAACTGCTACTACTAATACAGCAACTGCCACACCTACTACTACTGCCACAACTACTGCTACTACCATAGCTACTACTATTAAAACAACTACTACAACTAATGGTATTGCTACTACTATTGCAACAACTACTACAACTACAAGTATTGCGACCACTACGGCTGCTACCACTGCTTAAACAACTGTAAGGCCTGCTACTACTCATGCAACAACTTTGACTAATACCACAACTATTACTACTGCTGCTGCTACTTCTACTACTACTACTACTAATGCAACTGCTGCTGCTGCAACAACAACTACTACTACTACAACTACTTCCACTACTACTACTACTACTACTACCACCACACCTAAAACTACTACTACTACAACTCCTACTATTAGTATTACCACTACTACACCTCCAACTAGTGCTACTATGGCTACTTCTACAACTACTACTTCTACAACTACTACTACTATGACGACTACTACTACTACCACTACTACTACTCCTACTACTACTACAACTACCACAACTACTACTACTGCTGTTGCTGCTGCTACTTCTTGTACTCCTCCTACTACCACTACTATTAACCCAAATACTACTACTACTACTACTACTCCAACTCCTATTCCTACATTTACTCCTACTCTACTAAAACTAGTCTTGCTCTTTACTCCTCCTACTACTACTATAGTCTCCTCTAACTCCCACTGCACTACTACTTGCACCTACTACAACTACCCCACTGCAACTACGACTACACCTACAACAAATCCGACTCGCTACAACTACTACTCTACAACGCCGGCCTACTACGATTACTAGTACTACTACTATACTACCACCCCCCTGACCACGCGGACAACTCTAAGAACAACTACACCTGATTGATGACTCAGTACAATGCACCGACGGAGGACTCCTACGCTTACGTACTATATACTAACACTACGACGACTACTTACTACTACTACTACTACTACTACTACTACACTACTACTACTACTACTACTTACTACTACTCACTACTTTACTACTCACTAACTCCTTTACTATGCGGACTACTTACTACTACTTACTACTACTACTAACACTTCTACTACTGCTACTAGTACTACTACTCTGACTACTACTTCTAATACTCACACTTTTATTACTACTACTACTACCACTCATATTACTACTACCACTCGTAACAATCCTACACTACTATGACTACCTACAACTCCAACCACTCACACAATAGCAACTTCTACTACTAATACTACTACTACGCTCCTACTACTACTACTACTACTACTACTACTACTACTACTACTACTACTACTACTACTACTACTACTACTCCTACCACTGCTACCACTAGTACTACTACTACTACAACGACTACTGATACAAATCCCACTAATACTCCTAATCCAACTCCTACTCCTACTGTTACTACCACTACCACCACTACTCTTACCACCACCACTACTACTACTCATACAAATACTACTACTCCAAACACTCCTCCTCCTACTACTACTACTGCTGCTGCTGCTAAGACCAATACAACTACCTCTACTACTACTACTACTACTACTACTACTACTTTACTACTAGTGCAAAAGCTGCAACAACTACAACTGCAACTACTAGTAATACAACAACTACTACTACTACAACTATTACTACTACTACTGGTACTGCTACTACTACTACTACTAGCACTACTACTACTACTACCACTACTACTACAACAACTACAACTACTACTACGATTACAGCTACTACTCTGACTATTACTATAGCAATAACTACTACTACTACTACTAGTACTTCTACTTCAACTTCTAGGATAATTGCTACTGCTACTAGTCCATCAACTACTGCTACTACAAGTAATACTAAAAATACTACTACTACTACTACTACTACTACTACAACTACTATTCCTACTACCACTCCTACTACAGCTTCAACTACTACACCTATTACTCCCACAACTACTCTTGCTTCCACTCCCACTCCAACACCTACTGCTACTACTACTCCTTCAACTACTACTAACCATACTCTAATAACTACTTCTCCAACTATGACTCCTACTCCAACTCATACAACTACCACAACTGCTACTTCTAAGACTACTAGTACAACAACGATAACTACTTCTGCTTGCACTACTAGTACTACTCCCACTACTACTACTACAACTACTACTTCTACAACTACTACTACTACTACAACTACCACTTCTGGTATTAATACTACTAATACTAACACTACTATTGCTACTCGTACAACTACTCCAACTACAACTCCTACTCCCATTACTACTCCTACTCCTACACCTACTCTGACTACTACTCATAAAACTTCAACTATGATTACTACTACCACCACAGCTACTAGTACTATTACTACCACAACAATTACTACTACTGCTACTATTACTGCTACAACTACTGCTACTAATACAACTTTAGCTACTACTGCTGTGGCTACTACTGCACTACTACTACCACCACCACTTCTACTACTACTACTACAACTAATATTGTTGTTCCTACTACTACTGCTGCTGCTACTACAACAACTACAGCTACACTTACTACTGCTACTATTGCTACAACTGTTTCTACTGCTACTACCACTACTTGTAATACTACTACTACTACTACTACTGCGGCTACTACTGCTTCTACTACTACTACAACAACTACTACTACTACTACTGCTTCTACTAATACTACAACAACAACTCCTACTTTTTTGTTTCTGCTATTGCTGCTACTACTACTACTAATGCTACTACTACTTCTACTACTATGACGATGACTACTACTATTGCTATTTCTACTGCTACTACTACTGCTACTACAATTGCTACTGCAACTACTACTGTTACAACTTCTACCACTGCTACAACTTCTACTACTACTACCACTACTGATGCTTCTAGCACTCCTACTACTACAACTACCCATACTCAAGCGACTACTACAACTACTACAACAACAACAACAACTATTACTACTTCTACTACTTCTACTACTACTTCTACTACAAGTAGAAATGATACTACTATAACTCCTACTACAACTAGTACTACTAGTACAACAAGAACAACAACTACTACTACTACTATTACTACCACTCCTACTACTACTACTCCTACTACTAGTACTAGTACAATTGCTGCTACTACAACTCCTACTAATACTACTACCTCTACAACTACCAATCCTACTCCAACTCCTACTATTACTACTGCTACTACCACAACAACAACTACTACTACTACTACTAATACTACTTACTACTCCTCCAACTACTAGTTTAACTATTACTTCTGCTACTACTACTATTAGTACTACTCCAACTAGTACTACTACTACGACTTTTGCTACCCCTTCTACTCTTACTACACTCCTACTACTAATACTACTACAGCTAGTATGACTCCTACTACAACAACTATTGCTACTCGTACTATAACAACAACTACTACTCTAGCTGGTACTACAACTACAACTACTTCGACTAATACTACCAAGACTACTACTATATTACTACTAGTACAACTGCTAGTACTACTACTATTACTGCAACTACTATTCCTGCTGATGCTATTCTTGCTATTACTACTACTACTACTACTACAACTATGCTTACTACTACAACTACAACAACTACTCCTGGTACTACTCCTAGACCTACCACTACTACCACTAGTACAACTACTACTACCACAACTTCTACTACTATTACTACTACTATTACTTCCACTACTACTATAACTACTATTACTGTTGCTGCTCCTATAGCTCCTACTACTACTAGTGCTACTACTTCTACTACCAATACTACTACCACTGCTAATAGTAATAATAATAATAATACTACTACTACTACTACTTATATTACTAGTATAATTTCTACTACTACTACTACGACTTCGTCTTGTACTACTAGTACTAATACAAACACTACTACTACTTCTCCTACAGCTACTCCTACTCCAACACCTATTGCCACTACTAATACTACTACTAATCCTAATACTCCTAGGAGTCCACCTACTATTACTTCTACTACTTTTGCTATTACTACTACTATTAATACTACAACTACTAATAAAACTACTAGTATAGCTACTACTCCTACTACTACACCTCCTACACCTACACCTACTACTACTACTACTACAGCTACTACTCCTACCACTACTCCTACTCCTACACCTACACCTACACCTACTACTACTACTACAGCTCCAACTCCTACTACTACTCCTACTCCTACACCTACACCTACTACTACTACTACACTACTACTACTACTACTACTACTACTCCTCCTCCTCCTACTAATACTATTATTGCTACTACTACTTCCCCGACCACTACTTCCACTCCTACTACTAGTACTCTTGCTTCTGCATCAACTACTACCACCTACACCTACCACTACTAGTATACTACTACTACTACTACTACTACTAATACTACTACTACTATTATTACTCCTACTCATACTACTAATTCTACTACTGCTTCCCCAACCACTACTACCACACCTACTACTGGTACTTCTGTTTTTGCAACTACTACTACCACGACTACAGCAACTACTACTGCTGCCACTACTATTACTACTACTATTGCTACTACAACTACTACTGCCACTGTTGTCTACTACTACTCTCACAACTGCTACTGTTACCACTACTACTACTACTACTATTACTACTACTACTACTACTACTACTACTACTACTATTTCTAGCACTATTACTACTACTGCCACTATTACCACTATACTACTCCAGCTATTGCTACTACTACTATTACTACTATTGTGAGAAATACTACTTCTAGTAAAACTACTATTACCACTACTACTTTAATTGCTACTAATATTTCTTCTACTACTACTGCTACTGCTGCTGTTGCTACTACTATTACTACTAATACCGCTACTGCTACTACTATTGTTATTACCGCTACTGCTAATACTACTACTGTCGCGGTTGCTACTACTACTACTATTGCTTCTACCGCTATTACTACTACTATACATACTTCTTCTCCTACTGCTACAACTGCCACTGCTACTACTACTACTTCTATAGCTCGTACAACTACTACTTCTCCTGCTACAATGACTACTATAATAACTATTGGTACTACTACAAATGCTACTCATACTACTAACACTACTACAACAACTACTAATACTGTCCCTAATACCAAGACAACTACTACAATGACTATAGCTACTATTACTGCTACTACTACTACTACTACCCCAACTCCAACTCCTGCTCCAACTACCACTCCTAATACTAGTTCTACTACTACTACTTCAACTATTATTGCTACTACCATTACTACTACAACAACTACTACTGCCACTACCAATGCTCCAACAAGTACTACTCCAATAACTACTGCCAATCCATCCCTTACCACCACCACTACTACTATAGTTGCTACAACTACTGCTACTACCACTACCACTGCTACTATAATTACTATTGTTGCTGTTGCTGCTACTAATACTACTACCAATACCGCTACTACTATTGCTACTACAACTACTTCTCCTAATACTCTTAGCACTGCTACTAATAATGCTTCTACTACAACTTCTACTATAACTAATAATGCTTCTACTACTACTACTACTTCTACTGGTATTGCTACAACAACTACTACTACAACTACTGCTACAACCACTATGACTACTACTACTACACCTACCACTGCTACAACCGCTATGACTGCAACTACTACAACACCTACTACTGCTATAACTACTTCCACTATTTCTACTTTTACTACTACAACTACTAATGATACTAGTACTACTACTACAAAAAAAATACTATTACTACTACTAGTACTACTGCTGCAACACAAATACTACTACTACTACTAGTTCTCGTATAACAACAACAACTACTACAACTACTACTTCTACCACTACTACAACTACTGCTACTACTACATCTTCCACAACTACTGCTACTGCTACTGCTACTATTACTACTACTATAACTACAACTTCTACTATTGCTACTACTTCGAAAACTTCTACTACTATCACTTCTGCTACTACTACTTCTACTATTATAGATACTACTATTGCAAATACTTTTTCGACTGTTACTACTGCTACTACTACTACATTTATTACAAGAACTACTACTACTATTGCTACTACTACTATTGTCACTACTATTACTACTACTACTACTACTAGTACCACCTCTTCTACAATAACTAGTGCTACTCGTACTACAACTACTGCTATTGCTGTCACTACTCCTAATGTAACTAATGCAAATAGTACTACTAATAATACCACTACTACTACTACTATAGCTACCATTGCTGTTGCATTAACTTCGACAACTACTACTACTACTACTACTTATGCTACCGCTTCCACTACTACTAGTATTGCAACTACTACTACTACCACTACTGTGGCTGTTGCAACTATTGTTATCGCTACTACTACTAAAACTACAAATAATGCTGCTGCTACTACTACGGCTACTACGGCCACACCAACTACTAAGCAACAAATACTACTACTGCAGCTGCTAATACTATTAATACTACTACTACTGCTGCTACCACTAGTGCAACAACTATAATCGCTACTACGACTACTACTACTGCTACTACTCGAACAACAACAACAACTACTACTACAACAGCTACTACTACTACAACTATGACTAATAGTACTACAACAGCTACTACTGCTACAACAACTACTACTACAACTATTACTGCTATTACTACTGCTGCCACAACTACCACTGCTGCCACTACTGCTACTACAACTACAGCTACACCTACTCCTAATAGTTCTGATACTACTACTACTGCTACTACTAATTTTATTACTACCACTACTATTGCTACTTTTGTTACGAGTAGTACTATTATTATTTTCGCTACCAATAGCACTACTACTACTACTGCGATTGTTGCTACAAATGCTACTACTACTACTACAACAATAATTACTCTTATTACTACTAATACTACTATGGCTACGACTTTTACTACTACTACTACTACTACTACTACTACTTCTGCAGCTACTACGACTAGTACTACTTCCACTACTACTGCTAGTACTTATCCTGCAACTACTGCAACTGTTAGTACTACTACAACTAATATTACTATTGCTACTACTAGTAGTACTATTACTATTGCAACTACCACTGCGACAACTAATACTACTACTACTGCTGCAGCTACTACTATTGCTGCTACCACTACCACTTTTCCTACTACTATTAGTACTGCGACTACTTCAATTACTACAACAACTACTACTACAACAACTATTACTTCTACTACTACTACTTCTGCTACTAGATCTATGACTGCTACTACAACTACTTCGGCTAAATGCCTACTACAACTACCATTGCTACGACAGCTAGCACTATTAATACTACTACTACTACTGCCACTACTACTAGTACTGCTACTGCTGCTGCTGCTGCTACTGCTACTACTATGACAAGTACTACCGATGCTGCTCCAACTACTTCTACTACCACTGCTGCTGCTACTACTACTACTACTAGCAGTACTACTATTGTTGCTGCTGATACTGCTACTACTACTAATAATTCTGCTACTATAGCTACTACTACTACTTCCCCAACTACTGCTTCTTCTTCTACTACTACTACTACTACTACCACTACTACTA
>RXID01017352.1:15000-29966 GCA_005019695.1 Trichopus zeylanicus subsp. travancoricus
CTACAACTACTGCTAGTACTACTGCTACAACTACTACTACCATTACTATAATAATAACTACTACTATTGCTACTACTACTACATCGTCTAGTTGTACTAGTATTACAACTACTTCTACTACTACTACTATTGCATCTGCCACTTCTTATACTTCTCCTACTACTACTACTATTGCTACTACTATCACTAGTACCATAACTACTACTACTGCTACCGCTACTACAACTAATAATACTACAACAACTACATTTGCTACAACTACTTCTGATACTGCTAATGCTCTTCATCTCCTCCTACTACAACTACCACTACTGTAACTACTACTGCTACTATTACTACCACTACTGCTACTAATACTTCTACTACTAATGCTACTACTAGTACTACTACTACTGATACCACTCGACTTCTCAAACTACTGCTACTATTACTTTTAATACTGTTGTTGCTACTACTGCTGCTACTACTGCTACTGCTGCTGCTACTACTACTACTACTACTACTACTACTACTACTACTACTACTACTTCTACTACAACTATTAATACTACTACTACTATTAATACTAGCACTAATTTTACAGCTACTACATTTTATACTACTACTATTATGGTAACAATGATTACTACTACGGCTACTGCTACACCTACCACTTCTACTTCTGCTACTACTACTACTTGTGCTAATATTACTGGAACTACCACTGCTACTCCTCTTACTAATACTACTACTACTAGGGGTAGGAATTGTAGTCGTAGTAGTAGTTGTAGCAGTTGGAGAAGTATTAGTAGTAGTAGTAGTGGCAGTATTGACAGTAGTTGTTGTTGTTGTTGTTGTAGTAGTGGTACGAGTAGTAGTATCTGTAGTACTAATAGAAGTTGTAGTAGTAGAAGAAGTAGTAGCAGTAGTACTGGTAGTATTAGAAGCAATACTAGTAATAGTAAGAGTTGTAGTAGTGGTAGTAGTAGTAGTAGTAGCAGTGGTAGTAGCAATAGTAGTTGTAGTATTGTTAGTAGTATCAGCAGCAGTAGTAGTAGTAGCAACTGCAGTAAATGTAATAGTAATAGTAGTTGTTGTAGTAGTAAAAGTAGTAATAGTAGTAGTATTAGTAGTAATAACAATAGTCGTAGTAGTAGCAGCAGCAGTAAAAGTATTAGGAGTAATTGCAGAAGTAGCAGTAGTAGCAGTAGTAGTAGTTGAAATAATAAGAGATATAGTAGCTAGAATGGCAGTATTACTAGCAGTAGATGTAGCTGTAGTAGTTGTAGCAGTAGTGCTAATAGTTTTAGGAGTAGTAATAGTAGTAGTAGCAATAGTGGTTGTAGTGCTAGCGGTAGTAATAGTAGCTATAGTAGTAACAATAGTAGTAGTAGTGGTAGTAATAGTAGTTATTGTAGCAATTGTAGATGCAATGGTAGTTGTACTAGTGGAAGTTGTAGGAGAAGTAGTAGTAGTAGTAGTAATAGTTGTATTAGTAAATATAGTAGTAGTAGCAGCTGTAGTGGTAGTAGTTGGAGAAGTAGTACTAGTAGCAGTAACCGTAGTAGTAGTCATAGTAGTAGTAGTAGTAGTAGCAGTAATAATAGTAGTAGAATTAGTAGTACTAGTCGCAGAAGTAGCGGTTGTAGTAGGAGGAGAAGCAGCAGTAGGAGGAGGTGAGGCAATTGCAATAGTAGTATTAGAAGTTGCAGTAGTAGTAGAAGTAGTAGGAGAAGCAGTAGTTGTAGTAGGAGAAGAGGTAGTGGTAGTAGTAGGAGAAGTAGTAGTAGTAGCAGTAACCGTAGTAGTACTCGTAGTTGTATTAGAAGTAGAAGCAGCAGTAGCAACATTAGTAGTAGTAGTAGTAGCAGTAGAAGTAGTAATAGTAGTAGTAGTAGCAGTAGTTATAGGAGCGCAACAACATTAGTAGTAGTTGGAGTAGTACTAGTAGTGGTAGTAGTAGTACCAGGAATGGTTGTAATAGTAGCGTTAGCAATTATAGTTGTAGTAGTAATAGTATTTGTAGTAGTAGCAGTAGTAGTGCTAGTTGTAGTTGTAGTCATAGTAGTAGTCATGCTAGTAGCAGAACTAGTAGAAGTGGTTGTAGTAGTAGTAGCAGTACTACTACTAGTAGTAGTAGCAAGAGTAACAGTTGTTGAAGTAGTAGCAGTAGCAGAAGTATTAGTATTAGTATTAGTAGTAGTAGTAGTAGCAGTGGAAGATGTAGCAGTAGTGTTAGTAGTAGCTGGTGCAGAGTTGCTTTAGTAGTGGTAGAAGCAGTAGTTAAACTAGTAGTAGTAGAAGTAGTAGCTGTAGTAGCGGCAAAAGCAGTAGAAGCAATAGTAGTAATAGGAGTAGTAGTAGTAGTACAAGAAGTAGTTTTAGTTGTCGTAGTAGTATTAGTAGTGGTAGGAGTAGTAGCACCAGCAGTAGTAGCAGTAGTATTAGCAGAAGTAGTAGTATGAGTAGTAATAGAAGAAATAGTAGACTTAGTAGTAGTAGTAGGTGTAGTAGTAGTAGCATTAGCCATAACAGTAGTAGCAGTAGTAGTAGAAGTAGCAGTAGTAGCAGTATTAGTAGTAGTATAAGTAGTTGTAGCTCTAGCGGTAGCAGAGTAATAGAAGTAGTAGTAGTTGTATGAGTATAGTTGCCGTAGTAGCACTAGTAGAAGTAGTGGTAGTAGTAGTAGTAGTAGAAGAAGAAGTAGAAGAAGTAGTACTAGTAGCAGTAGTAGCAGCAGTAGTGGCATTAGGAGCAACCATAGCAGTCATAGTAGTACTACTAGTAGTAGTACAAGCAGCAGTCATAGAAGTAGTAGTAGTAATAGTTAGTAGTAGCAGCAATAGTAGTAGTAATAGTAGTAGCAAAAGCAATAGTAGAAACAGCAGCAGCAGTAGTAGTTAGTATTAGTAGTAGTTGTAGTAGTAGTAGTAGCAATAGTAGTAGTAGCAAAAGTAGTAGCAGTAAAAGTAGCAGCATAACACTAGTAGTAATTGTAGCAGCAATAGTAGTAATAGTAGTAGTAATAGCAGCAGTGTTAGTATAAGCAGCAGTAGCAACATGAGGTGGAGTAGTAGTAGTAGTAGTAGTAGTAGTAGTAGTTGTAGTAGTAATCGTGGTAGTAGCAGCAGCAACAGTAGTAGTAGCAGTAGTATTAGAAGTAGCTGTAGCGGTATTAGTTCTAGTAGTAGTGATTGTACAATTCACCATAGTAGTTGTAGTAGCAGTAGTAGGTGTTGTAGCAGTAGGAGGAGGAGTAGTTGGAGCAGTAGGAGTAGTAGTAGCAGTTGGAGTAGTAGGAGTAGTAGTAGTAGGAGTAGTAATAATAGTAATAGTCGTAGTAGTTATTGTTGTTGTTGTTAATATTGTTGTTGTTGTAGTTGTTGTAGTAGTAGTAGTAGTAGTAGTAGTCGCGGTAGGAGTAGTAGTAGTAATTGGAGCGTTGGTAGCAGTAGTAGTAGTAATTGAAGCATTAGTAATAATAGTAGTAGTTGTTGTTGTCATCGTAGTAGTAGTAGGAGTAGAAGTAGCTTAGTAGAATTGGTAGTAGTTGTTTTAGTAATAGTAGTAGTAGTAGAAGTAGTAGTAGTAGTAACAATAGTATTAGTAGTAGTTGTTGTTGCAGCAGTATAATAGTAGCAATAGGAGGAGGAGTAGTAGTAGTAGTAGTAGTAGTAGTAGTAGGACTAGGAGTTGTAGTAGGTGTCGTAGTATGTGTAGTAATGGTGGTAGGGGTGGGAATTGTAGTCGTAGTAGTAGTTGTAGCAGTTGGAGAAGTATTAGTAGTAGTCGTAGTGGCAGTATTGACAGTAGTTGTTGTTGTTGTTGTTGTTGTAGTGGTACGAGTAGTAGTATTTGTAGTCTTAATAGTAGTTGTAGTAGTAGAAGAAGTAGTAGCAGTAGTACTGGTAGTATTAGAAGCAATACTAGTAATAGTAAGAGTTGTAGTTGTGGCAGTAGTAGTAGTAGTAGCAGTGGTAGTAGCAATAGTAGTTTTAGTAGTAGCAACACTAGTAGCTGTAGTATTGTTAGTAGTATCAGCAGCAGTAGTAGTAGTAGCAACTGCAGTAGATATAATAGTAATAGTAGTTGTTGTAGTAGTAGAAGTAGTAATAGTAGTAGTATTAGTAGTAATAACAATAGTCGTAGTAGTAGCAGCAGCAGTAGAAGTATTAGGAGTAATAGCAGAAGTAGCAGTAGTAGCAGTAGTAGTAGTTGAAATAGTAAGAGATATAGTAGCTAGAATGGCAGTATTAGTAGCAGTAGATGCAGCTGTAGTAGTTGTAGCAGTAGTGCTAATAGTTTTAGGAGTAGTAATAGTAGTAGTAGCAATAGTGGTTGTAGTGCTAGCGGTAGCAATAGTAGATTTAGTAGTAACAATAGTAGTAGTAGTGGTAGTAATAGTAGTTATTGTAGCAATTGTAGATGCAGTGGTAGTTGTACTAGTCGAAGTTGTAGGAGAAGTAGTAGTAGTAGTAGTAATAGTTGTATTAGTAAAAGTAGTAGTAGTAGCAGCTGTAGTGGTAGTAGTTGGAGAAGTAGTACTAGTAGCAGTAACCGTAGTAGTAGTCGTAGTAGTAGTAGTAGTAGTAGCAGTAATAATAGTAGTAGAATTAGTAGTACTAGTCGCAGAAGTAGCGGTTGTAGTATGAGGAGAAGCAGTAGTAGTAGTAGGTGAGGCAATTGCAATAGTAGTATTAGAAGTTGCAGTAGTAGTAGAAGTAGTAGGAGAAGCAGTAGTCGCAGTAGGAGAAGAGGTAGTGGTAGTAGTGGGAGAAGTAGTAGTAGTAGCAATAACCGTAGTAGTACTCGTAGTTGTATTAGAAGTAGAAGCAACAGTAGCAACATTAGTAGTAGTAGTAGTAGTAGCAGTAGTAGTCACAATCGTGACATTAATAGTAGGAGCAAAAGTACTACTACTGCTACTATTACTACTACTATTTGTAGCCACAGTTGTATCAGTGGTGGCAGTAGTAGTAGTAGTGGAAATTGTAGAAGTAGTAGTAGTAGCAATAGCCATAGTAGCAGTCGTAGTAGTATTAGTAGTTGTAGCAGTAATAGTTGTTGTAGTGGTATTAGTTGTATTAGGAGTAGTAGTTTCCGCAGTGGTAGCAGTAGTAGTAGGAGCAAAACTACTACTACTACTTCTACTACTACTATTATTGCTTCTATTATTACTACTATAGCTGCTTCTGCTACTACAATTACTTCTACTATTACACCTACAAATACTAATGTTATTACTACTACTACAACTACTACTATTACCGCTGCTCCGACTACTACAATTGCTGCCACAACTACAACTACTACACTTACAACTACTGCAACTACTACTACTAATACTAGTGCTACAAAAAGTTCTATTATTACTACAACTGCTACATTTACTGCGGCTACTACAACAACAACCACAACTGCTACTAATACTGTGGCTACTCCTGCTACAACTACAACTGCTACTACTACTACTATTACTGTTACTACTACTACTCTAATTACTAGTGCTACTCCAACTACTACTACCCCAACTACTACTACAACTACTACCCATACTACAACTACTACAACTACGATTGCTGCTACTGATAATAGTATTGCTACTATTGCTTCTACTCCTACTCCAACTGCTGCTATTACTAATACTAGGAGTAATATTACTACTACTACTATTACAACTTTTACTACTACTACAACTACTACTACTACGACTAATAATGCTACAACTACTAAAACAACAACTGTTAATTCTACTACTAGTACAACTTCCACTACTACTACTAATACTACTACTACTACAATTGTTACTGCTGCTACTGCTAGTACTAATACTACTACACCAACTCCTATGACTAGCCAACTCCTCCTACTCTGACTACTACTACACCTACTAGTACTATTGCTACTACAACTACTACTACAATACTACAACAACAACAACTGTTACTAGTATTGCTGCTGCTATTACTAATCCTACTGCAACTACTGCT
The DNA here is from genome assembly GCA_005019695.1 of Trichopus zeylanicus subsp. travancoricus. Taxonomy (NCBI): domain Eukaryota; kingdom Viridiplantae; phylum Streptophyta; class Magnoliopsida; order Dioscoreales; family Dioscoreaceae; genus Trichopus; species Trichopus zeylanicus. The sequence goes on from RXID01017352.1 coordinate 20,970, forward strand.
GCCACTACCCCAACTACTACTACTCCTACTACAACTCCTACTCCTACTCCCACTACTACTACTACTAGTACTAAAGCTACAACTGATACTACGACAACTGCACCTCTCTTACTCCTACTCCTACAACTACTACAGCTACTCCTACTATTACTCTGGCTCCTACTACTCCTACTCTGACTACTATTAGTCCTACTACTACTCCTCCTACTACTACTACTTCCACTACTGCTACTGCAATTCCTACCACTACTCCTACTCCTACTACAACTACTCCTACTACTCGTGCTACAACAACAACTACTACTCCTACTACTACTACCGCTACTACTACTCCTACTCCTACTCCTACTCCTACTTCTACTACTACTATAACAACTACTACAACTACTATTACTACTACAGCTAATACTACTACAACAACAACTCCTACTACTCATTCTGCTACTACTACTACTGCTATTCAATATGTACTACTTCTAGAACTACTACTACCACTACTACTACTACTATGCTGCTGCTACTAATACTGCTATTACTACTACTACTACTACTACTACAACTGCTACTACTACTATTACTACCACCACCACTACTACTACTAACTTACTACTACTAACTTACTCTACTACTACTACTACTACCATTACTACTTCTGCTGCTACTACTACTACTAAACTACTACTACTACAGCTACTACTACTACAGCTACTACTACTAGTACTTTGGCTACTACATCTACTACTGTTACTAGTACTAATACTACAAGTACTAGTACAAACACTACTACTACTACTACTACAATAACAACAACTACTGCTACTACTATGCCTACTACTACTACCACCACTACTGTTACTGCATCTTCAACTACTACTACTCCAACTAGTACTTTTACAACAACAACAACTACTACAACTCCTACGACTTTTGCTACTACTACCACTACAATTACACCTACTACTTTTACAACAACAACTACTACTACTATTACTCCTCCTACTGCTAATACTACTCATACTACTACTACTACTACTTCTAATACTACAACTACCTCTACTACTATTCCTACTACTATTACTACTCATACAGCTAATACTACTCCTACTACTATTACTACAACAACTACTACTATTTCTCCTACTTCTACTACTATTACTGGTAATACTACAACAACTACCACAACCATAACTACTACTACTAAATCTATAACTTCTACTACTCCAACTCCTACTTTTACAATAAATACTACTACTACAACTCCAATGACTTCTGCTACTGCTTCCACTACAATTAGAACTATGACTTTTACTACTACTATTACTACTACAAATACTACAACTGCTATTACTACTCCTACTATTATTTCTATTACTACTACTACTTCTACTTCTCCGATTACTACTACTACTAGAGCTAATACTATAACAACAACTACTACTACTACAACAACAACAACAACAACAACTACTACTACTACTACTACTACAACAACCACTATTACTAACACTACTACTATTACTACTTCTACTATTATTGCTGCTACTACTACGGCAACTAATACTACTACTACTATTGCAAGAACTATTACAACTTGTACTACATTGACTACTAATACAACTACTAATACCACTACTTCTATTACAATTACAACTACTACTATTACTAGTACTACTATTGCTCCAACTACTACTACTACAACTACTGCTACTACTACGATTGCTATTATTACTACTACTACTACTACTGCTACTACTCCTCCTCCTCCTACTACTGCTACTACTACTTTTGCTACTATTACTGCTACTACTACTACTTCTGCTACTACTTTTGCTATTACTACTACAACTAATACTACGACTAGTACTACTACTACAACTACTGCTGCTACTACAACCACTACCGCTACTCCCTCTATAACTGTGACTACTGCTACTACTACTACTAGAGGTACATATACTACTACTACTCCTACTGCCACTCCAACTCCAAGTCCATCTAATACAACAACAACTACTACTAGTACTACCACAGTTACTGCTAAATCCTAATACTACTACTTCTACTACTACTATTGCTATTTCTACTACAAAAACAACAAGTACTATTATGGCAATGTCTACTCTTGCAGCTACTACTACTCTAACTAATTTTACAGTACTACTATCACTGCTACCACTTCTACTACAACCACTACTACCAATACAACTACTATTGCTACTACTACAACTACAACGTCTATAACTACTACTACTTCGGCCCCTACTACTACAACTAGTGCTACTAGTACTAATCCAAGTACAACTCCTACTACTAGTAGTACAATTACAACTACGACTATTACTAATGCAAATACTATTACTATTATTACTACTCTTACTACTAATACGACTCCTATTGTTGTTACTACAACTACTACAACAACTTCTTCTACTACTACCACTACGACTACTATTATGACTACTACTACTACTACAACTACTACTACTACTACAACTACTACTGTTGTTACTGCTGCTGGCACTACTACTGCAACTATGACCACTACTACTACAACGACATCTACTACTACTATTACGATTACTTCTACTACAACTACTACGACTACTACTACTAGTACTACTAGTAGTACAAGTACCAATACAACAACTATTATTGCTAGTTCTATGATTACGACTACTACTTCTACCACTTCTACTACTACTACTATTACTATTTCTGCTACAGATACTACTACGACACAACAACTACTACAACTGCTACTGCTACAGCTACTAAACTACTGCTACTACTAATACTATTACTACCACTACTTCTACTACTACTACTATTGCTACAACAACAACAACAACAACTACTACTACTCCTACTATTTCGGCTACTACATCTACTACTAGTACTACTACTACTAATACTACTAGTACTAGTACAAACACGACTACTACTACTTCTACAATAACAACATCCACTACAACTACTACATCTCCAACTACTACTACTACAAAAATAACAACTACTACTACTACTACATCTACCTCTACTACTACTCCAACTCCTACTTTTACAACAACTCCTACTACTACTGCTCCTACTACTTCTACTACTATAAATACTACTACTACTATTACTTCTCCTACTACTAATACTACTTCAACTACTTTTAATATTATAACTACTACCGCTACTTCTCCTACTACTACTGCTACTGCTACTTCTCCTACAACAACTACTGCTACTGCTACTTCTCCTACAACAACTACTAGTACTAGTACAACAACAACTACTACTATTACTACTACTACTACTAGTGCTTCGACTCTTACTGCTACTAATACAACTACTACTATTGCAACTACTACTATGACTTCTACTACTTGAACTACTAATACTACTACTAATACAACAACTTCTATTACAACTATAACTACTACTATTAATAGTACTACTACTCCAACTACTACTACTACAACTACTGCTACTTTTACTACTTTTACTACTGCTACTACTTCTTCTACTACTCCTACTACTACTACTACTGTGGCTACTACTTTTGATACTACTTCAACTACTACAACTGCAACTAATACTACCACAACAACTACTACTACATCTACTACTGCACTCGTTCTACTACTACTACTAGTACTACTTATGCTACTGGTACTCCAACTCTGACTCCAACTCCTACTCCGACTAATACAACAATAACTACTACTTCTACTCCAATTACTACTAACCCTTAATACTCCTACTTCTCCTACTACTATGACAACTATTACTACTACTTCTGCTATTTCTACTACAACAACGACAACACCTAATACTACTTCAACTCTTGCATCTACTGCTACTACTGCTACCACTTCTACTACAACTACTACTACCAATACTACTACTACTACTACTTTTACTCTTGCATCTACTGCTACTACTACTACCACTTCTACTGCAACTACTACTACCAATACTACTACTACTATTACTACTACTACTACTACAGCTACCTCTCCTACTACTACTACGTCTACCACTACTACTACTCCAACCCCTACCACTACAACTACTGCTACTACTACTAATTCTACTACAACTACTGCTACTACTACTAATTCTACTTCAACAACTGCTACTGCTACTAATCCTACTACAACTCCTACTATTACCAATTCAATTACAACTAGTACTACTACTACTGCCAATACTATTAGTCCTATTACTACTCCTACTGCTAATACTACCCCTATTGTTGTTACTACTACTATTGTTATTACTACAACTACGACTACTACTACTACCACTACTAGTTTGACTACTACTATTACCACTACTTCTACTAGTTTGACTACTACTATTACCACTACTTCTACTACTACTACTATGACTACAACAACAACAACTACTACTACTACTGCTACTACGACTACAAGTACCACCACTACTACTACAACTGCTACTTCTACAATGACTACTATTGCTTCTACTACTTCTTCTACTACTACTATTAATTCGATGACTACTACTACTTCTTCTACTACTTCTACTGCTACTACTATTACTACTTCTGCTACTGGTACTACTGCTACACTACTACTACCACTACTACTGCTACAGCTATTACTACTGCTACTACACTAATACTACTACTTCTACTACTACCACTCCTGCTACTAGTACTACTACTACTACTACTACTAGTACTACTTTGGCTACTACAGCTACTACAACTACTAGTACAAATACGACTCGTACTAGTATGAACAATACTACGACAACTACTACTACACCTACAACTTCTACTACTCAAACTCCTATTATTACAATAACTACTATGACTACTACTCCTATAAGTACTCCTACTCCTACCACAATAATTACAACAACTACTACTACAAATATTACTCCTACTACTACTCCTACTCCTACTACTACTACTATAACTACTCCTCCTACTACTACTACTATTGCTACTACTTCTTCTTCTTCTACTACCACTACTACTAAAACTATTGCTACTACAAGAACAACTACTACTATTAGTACTACTACTACTACTACTCCTGCTACTACTACTATTACTACTACTACTATTACTACTACTACTAGTGATACTACTTCCACTGCTATGACAAAACTGCCACTGCTGCTACTCCTAATGCTGCAACCACTACCACTACTAATACTACTTCCACTACTTCAACTACTAGTTCAACGACTCCTACTACTACTACTCATACTACTACTACTAGAATGACTTTTGTTACTACTGCTACAATAACTATTACTACTACTGCTGCTGCTGCTACATTTTCGACAGCTACTCCTACTACCATAGCTACTACTATGGCTACTACAACTCCCACTTCTACTCCTACTATTGCTGCTATTGCTACTACTACCAATACTACAACTACTACAGCTACTACCACAACTGCTACTACTACAATTTCTACTACTACGACTATTATTGCAATCATTACAACTACTGCTACTACTACTGCTACTACTACTGGGAATACTTCGACGACTACTTTTGCTACTATTACAACAACAACAACTACTACTACTACTACGCCAATGTCCATAACTTCTACTTCTACGACTACTACTAATGCTACTCTTGCTACTCCTCCTATTATTGCTACTACTACTACTACTCCTCCTCCTACTACTACTTCCTACAACTACTACTTCTTCTACTACTATGATAACTACCACTACTACTACTGCTTCTTCACCTATTGCTACAACAACTACTACAGTTAGTATTATTTCCACTACTGCTACAACTACAACAACGACTACTACTAGTAAAACTACTGCTACATCTATTATTATTGCTACTACTACTACTACTACTATTACTGATATAACAACTACAGCTACTACTACTACTGCTACTGCTACTACAGCTATTGCTACTACTACTACTTCTACAACTACTACTATTCTACTTCTGCTACTATTACTATTACAACTACTACTGCTACTACTACTACTACTTTTATTGCTTCCATTCCTACTACTAGTCATACTACTATAGCATTGAGTGCTCCTAATAATCTTCTACTACAACGACTATACTACAACTTCCACTACTACTACTGCTTCCATGACTCATAATGCCAATCCTACAACTGCTCGTACTACTAAGGCTACAACAACTACTATGACTGCTACTGCAACTACTACTCCTAATATAACAATGGATACAACTGCAACTATGATTGCTACTAATACTATAACTTCTACCACAATGGTTGCTATTACTACTACTTCTAATACTACTACTACTGCTACTACCACTACTACTACTACTCCCGCTCCTACTACAACTACTACTATTACTGCTACTTCTGCGACTATAATTAATCCTAATACTATTACTACTAATGTTAGTACTACCACTACTACTACAACAACAACTACTACTAATACTGCTGCTACTACTACTACTATTACTACTCCTATTGCTAATGTTGCAACTACTACTTCTACTATTGCTATTGCTACTGTTGCTGCTACTACTACTACTACAATGACTTCTACTATTACTACTGCAATTATACCTAATACTATAGCTACTATTACTACTGCTACTGCTACTACTACTACTACTACTACTACTACTACTACTACTACTACTACTACTACTACTACTAATGCTACTATTGCTACTGATGCTACTACTACTTCTACAACTACCACTGCTAATTCTACTACTACCACTCCTTCAACTACCATTGCTACTACTACACCTACTACTACTTCTACTGCTGCTACTACAACTACTACAACAACTACTACTCCTATTGCTACCACTAGTGCTATTACTACTATAGCTATTGCTTGTAGTAGTAGCTGAAGCAATCATAGCTATGGTAGCAATGGTAGCAGTAGTAGTTGTAGAAGTAATAGTAGCAGTAGTAGAAATTATAACAGTAGTAATAAAAGTAGTAGTAGTAGTATAGAAGTAATAGTAGTGGAAGTAGTACTAATAGTACTACCAGAAGTAGTAGTACTAATAGTAGTAGTAGTACTGCTAGCAATAGTTGTGATAGTGGTAGCAGCAGTAGTATTAGTAGGAGTGGAGCAGTAGTAGTAGTAACATAAGTAGTAATACTAGTAATCATAGTAGTAAAAATATTAGTAGTCACAATAGCTTTAGCAGTAATAGAAGAAATAGTGTAGAAGTCATATTAGTACTAACAAAAGTAGTAGCAAAAGTAGTGGTAGTAGTACTAGAAGTTTGAGTAGTCATAGTAGGAGCAGTGCTTGTAGTAGTAGTAGAAGCAGTATTAGCAATTGCAGTAGTAGCAATAGTAGTAGGAGTAGTAGTAGTAATAGTAGTAGTAGGAGTAGTAGTTGTCATAGTAGTAGTAGTAATAGTAGTTAAAGTAGTAGTCAAAGTAGGAACAGGAATAGGAAAAGTAATAGTAGTAGTAATAGCATTAGCAACAGTAATAGTAGTAGTTGTTGTAGTAGTATTAGCAGTAGTAGTAATCATTGTGGTAGTAGCAGTAGCAGTAGCATCAACTATAGTTGTGGCAGTAGCTGTAGTTGTAGTAGTAGTCATAGTAGCAGAAGTAGCAAAAGTGTAAGTAGTAGTAATAATAGTAGTAGAAGTACTAGTTGTTGTAGTAGTAGTAGTAGTAGTAGTTATTATTGTACGAGTAGTAGTAGTAGTACTAATAGTAGTAGTAATAGGAGGAGGAGGAGTAGTAGTAATAGTAGTAGTTGTAGTTGCAGTAGCAATAGCTGCAGGAGGAGTAGGAGTAGTAGTTGGAATAGGTGCAGTTGAAGTTGCAGTAGTAGTGTAGTATTAAAGGTAGCCATAATAGAATTAGTAGTATTAGTAGTAGTAGCAGCAATTGCAGTGTTAGTAGATGTCATAGCGGCAACAACATTTGTAGTAGTAGTAGTAATAGCAGCAGTAGTAGTAATAGCAGTAGTCATTATAGCAAAAATAGTAGTAGTTACAAGAGTAGAAGTAATAGTCGCAAAAGTAGTAGCCGAAGAGTGGTAGTAGAATTAGTATTAGCAGCAATAGTCATCATAGTAGTAGTAGCAGTATTAACAGTAGGAGCAATAGCAGTAGTCGAAGTAGCAGTAGTAATAGCAATAGCAATAGCAAAATTAGTAGTAGTCGTAGTATTAGTAGTAGTAGCAGTAGTATTGTAAGTAATAATAATAATAGTATTTCTAATAGTAGGATGATAGTAGTAGTATTAGTTTTAGTAGTATTTATAGTAGCAGAAGTAGTAGTAGTAGTAGTAGTAGCAGCAGCTGCTAGGGTAGCAGTAGAAGTAGTTGTACTAGCAGCAGTAGTAGTAGTAGTAGCAGCAGCAGCAGTAGTAGTAGTAGAAGTAGCAGTAGTCGCTGTAGTAGCAGTAGTTGCAGTAGTTTTATTAGTAGTAGTAGAAGTAGGAGTAGCAGCAGCAGCAGCAGCAGTAGTAGTAGTAGTACTAGTAGTAGTAGGAGGAGGAGGAATAGTAGTAGTAAAAGTAGTAGTAGTAGTAGTAGTAATAGCAGTAGTATGAGTAGTAATTGTAGTAGTAGTAGTGGTAGTAGTGGTAGTAGTAGTAGTAGTAGTAGTATTAGTTGTAGAAGTAGTAGTAGTGGTAGTAGTAGTAATAGTAGTGGTAGTCGTAGTAGGAGGAGCAGTAGTAGGAGGAGGAGTAGTAGTAGTAGTAGTAGCAGTCGAAGCAGAAGTAGTATTAGTAGTGATTGTAGTAGAAGTAGCAGTAGTAGCAATAGTTGTACTAGTTGTAGTTGTAGTAGAAGTAGGTATTATTGTTGTTGTTGTTGTTGTTCTGGTAGTAGTAGTAGTAGTGGTCATAGTAGTAGTAGTAGTAGCAGCAGCAGCAGTAGAGGTAGCAATAGTAGTAGCATAAGTCATAGAAGTAGTAGTAGTGGTGGTGGTGGTAGTTGTAGTTGTAGTAGTCATAGTAGTAGTAGGAGGATGAGTAGTAGTAGTAATAGTAGTAGAAGTAGTAGTAGTAG
>RXID01017353.1:0-32380 GCA_005019695.1 Trichopus zeylanicus subsp. travancoricus
GGGGGGACGAAAGCGATGCCGGGTTGTTGGAGAACTTTCGAACTCTTTTCACCATGATGATCGCGCGATGAAACCTCTGATCCCGACACGGCGCAGCGCCGCAGCCACAGCCCACAAGGATGAAGAAGAAGATCGGGATTTAGGGTTAGGGTTGAAATAAGAGGCGAGAGCGGCGAAGCGACGAAGTGGCGAACAGATCACTGCTGATACCGCATTATATATAGTTGTGTTTGAACCGATTAGTCCAAAACCAAAACCAGTGGTCTAGTACACACACACACATATATATAATTTGGTTCAGCTCAATTTTTACGATTTTTCAAAATCAATAACCGAAACTAAAATCAAATAACAAAATTTCGATTTTCAAAACCGAACCGAACCGAAAACTGAATAACCCAAACCGAATCGATTATTCAGTTTCGGTTCGTTCGGTTTATTCAGTTTTAACCAAATAGTGCACACCCCTAGGTGAGATGGAGGACAGGTTGAAGAGAAGGAGGAGATTGTTGAAAAAAGGAAAGGCAAAATAATAATAATAATAATAATAATAAATAAATAAATAAAAATAAAATTGTTGCAACCTACTCACGTGGAAAAAAAATGGAAGTTAGCTATAATATCTTGTTGCTTCTTGTAAGAAAATGAGAACAAAAAAAAAACAAATTGTTGCACAAAAGTTATATGTCTTATTTTATATGTCACTATCACCGTCATCATCTATAATATATGGTATGTTGACGAATTTTATTAATATCGTGGTGACTTACGGTCCCTTCAAAGACAGTGATAAAAAAGACAAATCCATAACCTCACTATGGCCATCCACAACCCCTCAAAAATAGTAATGAAAAAGATGAGCCTATAATCTCGTCATGAACACCGGTGGTCTCTCGAAGACAGTGATGAAAACAGCGAGCCCATGACCTTATCGAGGCCACCCAGGACTTCTAGAAGACAGTGATGAAGACGGTGAACCTTTGACACTGCTTTGGCTGCCCACGGCCTTTCAAAGACGACGAATCCTCGTTGCACCTGAGCTAGCCCTTGGGATTGCACCTTAAATAGCCCTCAGGGTCACACTCAGCTAGCTTTCAACCTTGCACTTAGTCAGCTATTGGGTTTGTACCCAAACTAGCTTTCAGCCTTACATCTTAACCAGTCTTTGGATTCGCACTCAACCAGCTTTCCAAGTTGCATTCAGCTAGTGTTCGAGCTTACTCCTCGGTCAACCTTCGGGCTTGCACCTTAGCCAGCTTTCGAGCTCTAATCTAAGTTAGCATTCGGGCTCACACTTAACTAGCTTTCAGGCTCACATCCAAGCCAATCTTCAAACTCGCACTCAGCCAACCTTCAAGCTCGCATCTAAGCCAGCATTTAGGCTTGTATTTAGCCAGCTTTTGGGTCTACATCCAAGATAGCCTTCGGGCTTATACATAACCAGTCTTCAGGCTCGCATTCAGTTTGCCTTTAGGCTCGTACCAAACTAACCTTCTGGCTCACACTCAGCCAGTCTTTGGGTTTGCATTCAGTTAGCCTTTGAGCTCATACCCAATCAGCCTTCAGGCTTACACTCAGCTAGCCTTCGAGCTCATATCCAAACTAGCCTTCAGGCTCATATCCAAGCTAGCTTTCGGGCTCACATTTAGTTAGCCTTAGGGTTCGCAATTAGTCAGCTTTTAGCTTTACATCTAGCTAGCCTTCAGCCTCACACTTAACCAGCCTTTAGGCTCATACTCAACCAGCCTTTGGCTTGCACTCAGTCAGCTTTTAGGTTCGCACTCAACTAATCTTCGGACTCATGCCTTAACCAACCTTCCGATTCACATTTAATCCAGTCTTTGAACTCACACCCAGTCAACTCTCAAATCACATTAAGTCAGCTTTCAAGTTTGTGAACTAAGGCAACACTCAGATTTGCACATTGAAAGTCAAGTTACAAGTCTATCTAAAATTATTATAAATAGCTAAGGACCCTCAAAATAAATTAATTAATATGAAATTGAACTCAATCAAAACAAATGGACGAAGGCCAAGTTAACTCAAATGGGCTTAAATTGATCAAAACAAATGAATAAAACCCAAATTGAGCTGGACTCAAAGTTTAAGTTGAGTTTAGACCCAATCCTAATTAGGATCAAGTTGGCTCAATTAAAAATCAAGTTCAATCTGGATTGAGTAAGTTCAAATCAAATCTTACTTGGGTTAAATCAAATCTAAACTAAAAGAGCAAGTTAAAAGTCAAATCAAAACCAAACCAAGTTGAGCCTGGACCGAAACCAAGTTGAACTAAATTGACTTGAACTTAAACCAAAGTTATCAAAATGTAGACCTGAACTCGACAAAGATCCAACACAAGGTCAAATTTGACTCTAGTTAGATGAAATCAAACTTGAACCCGAATTATATTAGTCCAGACAGAACTAAATAGGGTCAAATCAAGTTCCAATGAGTGCGCTGAACCTTCGGCAATACTCCAAGGTCATGAATAACAGGTGATATTATTATCCTGACCTTAACTAAAGTTAGTTTGAATAAAACTAAATAAGATCAAAATGAGTCTTGCTGGGTGTGCTACAAAAATCTTTAGTAACACTTCAAAACTATATCCAACTCCATAAGTCATTGGTGGTATAATCAAATCAAAGAAGTTAATCGCCAATGCACTCTAAACTATTGACCGCACTTTAAAGTTAGACTCAACTCTCTAAGACATTGGTGACACTACTAAATCAATAGAGTTAACTAACTATATGCTCAAAACTATTGGTCACATTTTAAGTTAGTTAACCCCAGAAGCAATTGACGACGTGCCCTTTTAAGCTAGTCAATCCTAAAAATAGTTGACAATATGCCTTTTTAATCTAGTCAACTCCAAAAATAGTTGATGATACGCTCTTTTCAAGCTAGTCAACCCCAAAAATAGTTGACAATGTGATTCTCAAAGTTATACCCAACCCTATAAGTTGTTAGTGGTACTACCAAAACCAAAAAAGTTATCATCTACGTTTTGTCGACTATGGAAAACTTCAAAAAAAAATAAAAAAGTTATCACCTATGTCTCATTGGCTATAAAAATACTTCAAGATCAATAAAGTTATCATTAACGTCTTATTAGTTTAAAAAAATACTCTAATCCAAATAAAGTTATTGTGATACCCTATTAGCTAACGAAAATACTTCATGAAGTTATCATCAATACTCCAAGATTTTGAAAACACTTCAAATTTCTCCTATTCCCTTCCATGTCCCATCAGACAATACCATCAATACTTGCTTAAGACCGAGTTGATTTGGGTCAAACGCCACGTAGTTCAATGTAAGGGGAGCGGAGCAATAGCACACATCAAAACTTCTTCTCCACTCTTTCTATTTCTTTTTTCTTTATTTTTTTCATATTTTTTATAATTTCATATTGAAATTCATTATAAAGTTAGGGCATACCCTTACATAAGGTATATATTATTTCTTAATATCAATCAAGAAAATACTTTCATTTTTTATGTTTCTATTTTATTAATTAAGTTTTGCTTTAGGAAATTTCTAAAAATTATTGGGATAATTATTAACAAGGGCTTACGCCTATTAGAAATTATGTTCTCACAATACCTTATAGCACACTTCAAGAAAAAATTTTGATTTGTGATTTGAGGTTGTTCCTCGGGGTCTTTGCTACCCCAATTAGTCAACTTTGATCCTACCAATTCTAACACATTCGATGGAATATATCTTCTCCTCCATGTGTAGAAAGCTAGTTAATACTATAGAAACACTGATAAAGTAAAATTGCAATTGAAGACTCATTAATTATATTCTCCTTTACATAAGAAAAAAATCAAATGCCAACAATGAAAAACATTTCCATCCCAAGACACAACATCATCCTGGAGGCGGGTGCAATTGTGCGGTTACTTCAATTAATAGTTACTACAAAAGTAGTTAAAGTTCAAATCAAGTTTGGGATCATCTCTGAGGTCACTCAGTTTAAGAGGACACCTACTACTATACCAACTGAAGTTGTCATCATGTAAAACTAACCTATTTTTCATCTTCCATCAAGGGGAAGGAGGCCCAATGTAATCATTTCTAATGAGAAGGGTTGTTCAGATGAAAAAACTAAAAGTCATACCTCAACCAAAAAGGACATCAGTCTTCCAGAGGTTAGAATCAAAACAAATCTCAATTTTCAGCTGTCTTCACCTAGCTCCTCATAAGGGGCAATCAAAAGCAAAACCAGACATAGTTATCAATAAAGAGGAGCTTATCCTAGCTATCATAAGTAAAGGAAAAGTCGTTGAAATTTTTACCCAACTTGGGAAACCTACCTCTCAAACGAAGTCAGTCATTAACATCCCTACCTCCAACATTTTTGCTCCATTAAGTAATTTAAAAAGGAAAAGAGCAAACCACTAAGGGCATAGTCTTTCCTTAAAACTATGACAAAAGGGCAAATCACTAAACAAAAATATAAGAGTCATCGTAAAGCTGCAACCTAGCACGAGGGCTAGCCAAAGGAGATCACCCACACAATCAAAATTATTTCTCATTATAACTCTCGGAGGGATCACGAGCCCACACCCCAGTTGACCGAACACCGAAAGAAGGTTGCTCAAGTGATGTTTCTAATGAAGTAATTCAAGAGGAGAAGGCTCTTATGAACCAATTCTTGCTACCATGTCAAAAAGAGGGTATGACAACCCACTTCATAAGTAGACTCTTGAATGATACAACTCAATTGATGGGCAAAGTTGGTCTCAATCCAAAGCCTAAATCTAATTCTCAAAATATGGACCATCATGTTCTAACAGAAACTCTGGTCATAATTGAAAGCTCCAATCAAGAATTAACTATAGAAGCACTATAAGAACAACTCAAAAAGTAAGCAAAAGAGAGACAAAGCTCAAAGAAAGATCATAGAGTTGAAGGAGATGATACTACAAATGAACCAAAAGCTTGATAAGTTGGAATAATCTCAATTGTCATCCCAAGCAATAGAGGCAATAAAAGGCACATCTCCCATAGATGAGATCCACAAAAATATAGGCCCTTCTCAAACCCCTCCTCCAGTAAGGGATACCCAATCCCTGATTTCAGGGATCCCTGACAATATGAAATTTTCAGTATACATATAATAGTAGATACAACAAATGGTAGCTGCACAGTTAAAGCAAGAAAGTGAGATGGGTAAGGTAAATGATGCTCATAAATTATACCCTATCCATCACAATTGAGTGCTATATCCCAGAGGCTATACAGTTCCTAGTTTCAAACAGTTTAATGGTATGGGCAATCTTGAACAGCATATATCTCACTTTGTGACTTTGTGTGAAGATCCAAATAGTCCCTCGTTGTTACTCTACTAATTTTCAGCAAACTTGAGAGAAATAGCATTTGAGTGCTATGCTAGCTTACAACCGGAATCCATATAAACTTGAACACAAATAAAAGAGACTTTCTGAATCAAATTCAGAGGAGTTAGCAATAAAGTGACCATTTTAAACCTTGTCTCAACATCAAATGTGATAATGAGTCAATTCTAGATTATATCACACGGTGAAAAAATCTCAGTATCAAGTGTTAACAACCCATGAGCCAATTTGAAACTATGAACTTAGTTCTCGACAATATAAGAGGAGAATGAATGATACCACCTCTTCTATCCATACCTCCCAAGACCTCATCACGCAAGTCAAGAAGCTGAAAATGATTGGTCCACTAATCTTATCTAGTTCAAAAACTTTCAAGGTAGAAAAAGATAAAATAAAGCGCGGAGAGCCTTCCAAATGTGAGGATTATATTCATAACAACTAAGCAAAATAAACCTCCGAACTCTACCATGAACAAAGGTAATCCTTAAAAGTAACTAACTCTTGGAGGAGATGGACAAGTGGAATGATCCAATGATTTTCAATAAAGGCTCAAAAAAAATATTCTTTCAAAAGAAAAAGAATAGTTAAAATCTTCTATGATGCCCTGAAGCTAGGCCTCCAATTGTCAGAATCCAAGAGGCCAATAAAATAAATCATTTGAACTATTATCCTTACCATAGAGTTTTGGGGCATGCCATTGAAAATTACTATGTATTTAAGGATTGGATCGAGAAGCAATATTGAAAAGCAAGCTAACTCTCCTGAAGGCAGCCCTATTCAAAACACCCGCCGAATACATCAATCATATAATTGCATTCGAGAACCATTAACAACTTGCTGAAATCCTCTTTGGAAAAAAAACACAACGTACCCTTGAATAAGGGTACTTATGGAACATCTACATTTTAAAAAAGTTGAAGAAGCTAATAAAGAAGATGACTAGAAATCCTGGAGATCCTAGGATAGTGATAAATAAAGCCTAATCAGAGCAAACTATCTTATCTGCTTGAAGCATCAAGAAGAGAAAGAACAAAAATAAGAAGAAGAAGCTGGTTCAGCTAGATGAATACAGTGGTAAGAAATTAGCCATCTAGGAATATATTGATGCTCTGGATAAATATGTTCGGGGAGAGAAAACCCATGTAACTCTCAAGGAACTCTTCTCTGATAAACTCAAAGATTTACTAAAGGACCCTGATGCAAAAAACAAAGAAAGTGAACTTTAGGTGATAACATGCTTTACCATATTTACTGTCGGAGGTTTATAACCAAGCCAATCCTCACCCCATCACTTTAATAATGAGAAAATTTAGGGTGCAAGATAAGAAAAAGCGAATAAATTCACTAGAAATAATACTAATGAAATGAGAGATCTCATAGGTCTCCCTGAGGGTTTCTCCCGAGATGATTATCTTAAAGAGCGGTTTTTCTATGAATATGACTAAGATATGCTCGGACTATAGCTAGATACTATGAAAGGGCTAGGTATAACTAACATAAGGTTTGTCAGAAGGCAAATGTAAATATTAAACAAGCATATGAAGGCTATGGTTATCAACATGGAAAGCATGACAAATACAACTACCATGCTCTGCGAGAAAGTCGAATGGATAAAGAAAATGCTAGCAGGAAAGAAAAAGCAATACAAAAGATGCTATAAGGGTGGTGAAAAATAACTTACCGATCCTTCTCAAGATCAAAATGACCACTCATGCCACTTATTCCAAAGATGGGTTAAAAAAACTGTACACTATTGAAGAAAGATATCTAAGTCTATGACTCTTGTTGAATGGTGACTTATTCGTCTAAAGTGAATATTAATAGGCTCCTATCTTAGCCTTCATCAGGCAATCCAACAATAAATGTCTAATCTATTAGGTTTGGTGAGGTCCCAGTCCTAGAACCTATGGAAGGATGTACTTTACCAACTTTCGAGGAATTATACATACAAAGCACAAACGATGAATATGATTTCATGTCTGACTCAAAGTAACTTTATGACCGCTTTGGAAGGCCCTATACTAGTAAGTGCAAAGGAAGAAGCAAGCATTTTGAGAAAGAATCAAATAAAATATTGCTAAAGCTCACTCTGCCCCTATGTCAAGCCAATATGAATATCCATAATCAAGCTAATTTGATTATCCATGGAAGAAACATCCTAAATGCAAAGTCTTAAAGAAGGTTATACCAACAGACGAAATAGAATGGTTCATACAAAGAGTTTCTGAAGACCTCTCTACGAGAAAGCCCCATGTGCTTAATTCTAATGCTAAATAGGACAATTATTAGCCAATCACACCTTCCAAAGATATTCAAGAAACTACTGATTAGGGGTAAGGGTTCTCTACCTCTTGTCATATGATTAGTCTCATGAGTGATTTTGAAATTGAACTTTATTGATCTCATAATGCCATATTTCAACTAAGGAGAGTGAATCAGTTATAACTCCAAGGTAGAAAGGTGTTACCTACGAGACAAGCTTCAATACCTACAGATAAGAATATCCTCAAGGATAAGAAAAAGAAAATTCAAATAAGTGAGGGCATCGAGCCCTTGTAAGCTAAACCTGCACCCAAAAAGTTAGAATACAACATAGCATCCCACCTCAAAAAGATCCTTACTATGCTAAGTGTATTAGATGCCTTGATGATGCCACAAGAACTCAGGGATATATTAGTATACATCTTGCAAAATTCAACTAATTGTCAATCATACTTTGCTAAAGAAAAGATGAAGGGGTCTTTATGTGTACGCCAAACTTTCGTCATTAGATGACCTACTACCTAAAATAATAGACCACAACAGATCATTGTATGTCACAAAAAATAATAATGAGATCAAGATCAACCGCATCTTGATTGACCCAGGTTTCTCAGTCAATTTGATGAATCTCCGAACTCTAAGAGTTCTAACTTTAGATGCATATCACTTATCATTCGAGATGATAACCATTCAAGAGTTTAATTAGAATAGCTAAAAAGCTCTAGGAATCATAACCATCCCTCTAAAAGTACACGAGATAATGATAGATGCCAAGTTTTATGTGATTAATATTAATGCATCATACAAAGCACTATTAGGGAGGCTATATGAAAATAAAGTAGTACAATCAATCCTATATCAATGCCTCAAATACTTCGAGAATGGTGAAGAATATTGAATTAATAAAACTATACACACTTTTGTTATTCATGAGGTGCATTATGATGATAATACTATTAGAGATCTGACACTAATAGGGGATTTACTTTCATCAGTCAAGTAAAGTAAAAAGATTGCTAACATGATTTTTGCTCCTCCTTACTTAGGAAGTTATTCTAACCCAACCTCTGCAAATAAAGAAGTCTTGTGAGTCTGCTTACGTAGTTATACTTCTGAAAAAGATGATAATAGAGGTTAAATGAAAAATGCTCTCCTTTTTACTAAAGTTTCGAAAGGTTCACTTAAGCCATTAGATGAGCTAAGCATTAATATCATGGAAAAGTTAACGACTTTCTATATTCCTCTACGACACAAAAGAGAAAAGAAAATACTATTTTACAAGGCAATATCTTATGTTCCAAGCATACATGAAATCTTGGGAACTAAAGATCTGGTGGATAATGGTGACCATCAACTGATAGTTATGCCTAAATATTTCTCAGATCAGTTTCATCATATAATCAACAAATTAGGCTGTGGACATCCATAAATAAAGAGACAAAGTCATTTCTTCAAGAATCTATGGGATCCATCCCAAGAACGTGCTTACATTCTTGGAAGAGAAAGCAAAAACATTAAGGGTGCATTTGTTTCGAGATCAGAATCAAGATCATTCTATTCTAATTGGCCTATCATCCAAACATCAAAGATAGTCAGACTATCTTTACTTTACTTTAAAAAATTAAATTACCATACTACCCTTACCTTTATTCATTCAAACCTTAATAAATAATATACTTAAGGATATAATGGTATAAAAAAAATTTAAACCATTCACTAGCTAGACTAGTATCTAAACACCATAAATTTGATCAGACTATCTTTTTGTACTTTAGTCTTGATCTCAAATTCGATCTTAACTTGATTCCAAACTAAATGGTGCCTAAAGAATTAGTCTATATTACCCCAAATGCCCACACATGTCTTATGGTCACTATTGGATCTCTCTCTGATATTTAGGATGACCAGATAATATCAATACCTCCTGACACATGTGCCCAGACGGCCGTGACTTTTCAGATATCACAAGAAGGTGGAATCCTCAATGGAATTTAGAACCAAAAGAAAAGGGACATGATATAATCGAAATGCTTTCAAACGAACCTTTGCCGAATCTCACTCGACATAATGAATCATTTAGTGAAGAAATAATTCTTAAAACAAAAAAAAGCTCCACTAGAACTTGAGAATGAAGGGCAGACCACAATTGATAAACTAATAGAAATTAACTTAGGCTCAGAGGAAGACCCCAAATTGACTTTTATTGGCACTCAACTCTCAGAGAAAAGTAAAACCCAACTTAAAGCAATGCTCCAAGAGTATATTGATTGTTTCACATCGAGATATAAGGAGATATTTGGACTAGATCCTAAAGTTATAGTCCACAAATTGACTATCAATCCCAAGCTTCCACCTATCGAATAAGCACATAGGAAGATAAAACTCGACCTAAAATAGAAGATAATAAAACAAATAAAGAAACTAATCGAAGCAACTTTATTAGAGAGGAAAAATACCAAGATTGAGCAGCAAGTATCGTATCAGTCAAGAAAAAATGGTTAAATCTACATTTGTGTAGACTATAGGGACTTGAATAAAATATATACAAAAGATGATTTTTTATTTCTAATAATAGAAATCATGATTGACAACATAACCAACTTTGAAATATTATCTTTCATTGATGATTTTTTAGGATATAATCAAATCAAGATGTAACTTGATGATGAAAAATATACAGCCTTCAAGATACCAATTGGCATTTACTGTTATAAGGTGATATCGTTCGAGCTCAAGAATGTAAACGCCACTTATCAAATAGTCATGACTTAAATCTTCAATGACTTCATTCACTAGTTAGTGGAATGTTATGTGAATGATTTAGTTATCAAAGCTATCATGGATATGCCACCACCCAACAACTTAAAGTAATTGAGGTCATTCCAATGCCGACTTGTATACATAAAAAAATTCATTTCAAAACCCTTTGAAAAACACAAGGCTTTCTCCAAGTTGATGAAGAAGGACACTCCATTTATTTGAAATCAAGATTGCTAATAGGCCTTTGAAGAGATCAAGTAGTATCTCCTAAAGTTACCAGTCCTGGCAACATCTCTACTTGATAAGCCCTTAATCCTCTATACGACAGTAATGGAAGGATATCTAGGGGTATTTCTTATTCAGAATAATAAAGAGAGTAAAGATAATGTACTCTACTATCTGAGTAGAATACTAGTGGGACAGAAACTACTCCCCCATCAAAAAACATCGTTTGATGCTTGTATCCACGGTCAAAAAGATGAGACATTATTTGCTTTCACATCAAGTCATTTTAATATCAAAGATTGATCCTATAAAGTACCTAATGGTTAGGCTTGTACTTATTGAGAGGCTAGCAAAGTGGGTTTTAATTCATATGGAATATGATATCAAGTTTACTCCTCAAAAGGTGATTAAGAGGCAAGCCCTCACCGATTTTCTCATAGTTTATCCAATACTAGATAATTCTCTTTTTGAGTTGTGAGCTTCTTGATAAAAAAATCTTTTTAAGCGAAGAAAGAGAACCTTACTGAAAGCTATACTTTGATAGAGTATCATTTATTAAATTAGATATCAAACCAAAGCTTCCAACATCAAAGTTAGACATTGAACTCATTCATGTCACTCCGAATGGAGCATTCTATGATACTCCTACTTCCTCTCAAGATCATGCATAAACAATGAAGTTGAATATAGAGTCTTAATTGCAAAATTGAAAATGTCCCTTAATATAGAAATATCACACCTACATATTTTCAGTGATTCACAACTGGTTATCAACTAAGTCCAAAGTGAATATCAAGTCCATAAATCTATGTTCCTGAAATACTATGAAAAGACTCAAGAGCTCATAAAGCAAGTCGCATATGTTTAAATAACTAAGATTACCTGGTCTATCAATGCGGAAGCTGACTCCTTAGCAAAACTAGCCAAGGCACTAGCTGACCCTGACTAAGGAAAAATTTTAATTATAGTCCATAGTAAACAAGTGATGAGCTCAGTCTTTAGTATCAAGTATGAGAGGACTGAATTTAAACTAATAGAAGATGTCATAGATTGAAGAACACAATTTACCAACTACCTTAAAAGTGGAGAACTCGCAGAAGATAAATCTGCATAAACACAACGCAAAAAGAGGGACACGCGCTTTTTGCTTATCAACGACACCCTTTATAAAAAGTACTTCGATCAACTACTTCTACGTTATCTCTCAAAAAAAAAAAGGTTAAAGAAGTTATGCATGAAATGCATTCGGGGGTCTGTAAGGCTCATCAATCGAACCCAAAAATGATGATAAAGATTAAGTGTATGGGCTACTATTAACCCACGATAATGGGAGATTGCATCAAATATGCGAGAAAATATCACCTATGCCAAATTCATGGTGACTCCATCCATCAACACCCAAATCTTCTACAACCAATAGTATCCTCATGGCCACTCGAGATATGAGGTACAAAGATCATCGGTCCAATCAAACTATCTTCTTCTAGGGGTTATCACTTCATACTAACAGCAACCGATTATTTTCTTGGTGGGCTGAAGTGATTCCATTGAAAGAGGTAAAAGTAGATTCTATTATTTACTTTTTTCAAAAAAATATCTTGTACCAATTCGGTATCCCTCGAAAGATGATTTCTGATAATAAACCGTCCTTTAGAAGCTTTCAGGTAGGACGATTCGCTTATCATCACAAGATAAATTGGAGATATTCATTCATCTATAACGTGAAAGCCAATGGACTCTTTGAGCTATTCAACAAGACCCTTTCCATGATTCTGAAAAAAGTTGTTGCCAAAAATGAGAAAAACTAGCACCAAAAGCTTGCTGAAGTATTGTGGACATATGACACCATATATCGAACTTTTACCCAATCAACGCCATATGCATTAGTGTTTGGAACTAATTTAGTCTTGTCACTAAAAATACAAATTCCCTCTCTAAGAATTGCCTTAAAAGAAGAAATCACAAGAAAAGATAACGTTCATCTTCGCCTTAATGAGCTAAACTCTTTAGATGAAATAAGACTCATGGCCCAATAAAACCTAAAAATGTATCGAGCACAAATGACTAGGGCCTATAACAAGATGACTTAGTTTAGGTTATTCCAAAAGGGGGAAATGATCTTAGTTTTAAGAAGACTCATAATCCCAAATCGAAATAAGAAAGGCAAGTTCAAGCCTAATTAGGAAAACCCTTATATCGTTAAAAGGATATTTGAAGGAAGATCCTACAAACTAATCGATGACAAAGGGAAAAGTCTTATGCAACCAATCAACAACTGATTCCTCAAAAGGTACCATACTTAAGCCTTAAGAGTAATAACAATAATAACCAAAAGCGTCCATATTTTATCTATGATGGAATGTCTGACTTTCTCAAAAAAGAATGCTTAGTCAAATATACACTCCATGTTTTTGAAGGCAAATATGGACATAAAACTCTATCCATTTTTCATGGCTACTAAGTCTATATAGCACATTAAGTTTACTTTTATATGACAAATCAAGTTCATTTATACGTAACAAATCAAATCTACTTTCACGTGGTAAACAAATTTTACTTTTATGTGGCAAATTAAGTCTACTTATCCATACCAAACCAAATTTACTTTCATATAGTAAACTAAGTTTATTTTCTATGGCAGACCAAATCCACTTCTTTAAGACAAAGTAAGTTCACTCATTGTGACAACTCAAGCCAGCTTTATATGGCAAATCAAGTCTACTCATTATGGCAACTCAAACCTGTTCAACATGAGAAATTAAGCCTATTTTCACGTGACAAGTCAAGTCCACTTTTACGTGGAAATTCAAATTTACTTTCATATAGTAAAATCAAATCCATTCAATATGATAACTTAAATATACTCCCTATAGTAATTCAAGACTACTCTGCATAGCGATTTAAACTCATATGATCAATTTCTAAAGTGTTAATGCAAAGGGTGAGCATTTAGGGAATTTGTTTGCATCCACTCTTCTCGTTGAAAAAACTTGCGAAGTGGATGTGAATGAACATTTGTTTGAGTCAATTTTGATAAAAAATTATATTTAATCTAGTCAAATTATAGAATTAAATATCACTGAATTATAATCAAAATGTGAGACTCAATTGGATCAAAATCATAATTAAATTCAACCGAAAATTGGGTTTAATTTGGATTTGAATTATTGAAGAATTTGAGCTTAAATTAAAAATAGCTGATTGGGCTAAATACTTGAACCAAAATTGTGACTAAAATTCATCAAGTATCTAAGCCAAAATAAAAATTATAAAACTTTTATAAATGGGTCTCTGGTTGGATTTTCTTACAAATAAGTCTTTAAGAAGAAAATTTTACGAAAAAAATTCTTGAAAGTTTTGAAATTTCAAATTAATCCCGGCAGAATACACAATATACAAATAAATCTTTCAAAATTTTATATTC
Organism: Trichopus zeylanicus subsp. travancoricus; assembly: GCA_005019695.1. NCBI lineage: Eukaryota > Viridiplantae > Streptophyta > Magnoliopsida > Dioscoreales > Dioscoreaceae > Trichopus > Trichopus zeylanicus. Next base: position 14,041 of record RXID01017353.1, read on the forward strand.
ATAAATAAATTCCTAAACTTTTTAACTTTTGTAAATAAACCCTTGAAATTTTTCAAATTTACAAATAAACTCTTTAAAAATCTTTATTTGCAAATAAGTTCAAAATTTATTCAAAAGGGACTCTGAAAATTTCAAATATATTTTTTCTACAAAAAGACCATTGAAATTTATAAAATCACATTTTAGCCCAATTTTTCCGAAAAATTTATAAATAAATTCTAAAAAAAATTTATTTATAAATAAGTCCAAATTTTATTCAATAAAAATTATGAAAATTTCAGAATCTTTACGGATATGTTCTTTTATAAAAAAATTTTTAAAACTTATAAAATTATACTTTAGCCTAAATTTTTCAAAAAATTTCACAAACAATTTTCTAAAAATTCGCCATCAAAAATAATACAAAATTTAAATTTTCTCGTAAAGAATATAAATTTCAATCAAAAGAAATTCACATACCAATTACCATATTTACGAATCCAATCTAACTATAATTACAACGCTGAACATTCCAAAATCAACCCTTCTCAATTTGGTTTTAAATCTCTTCGATTTGATTTCCAAATTCATTTTGAAGCCTATAAAAAAAGATTGAAAATCTGCACGAAAGAGACACATGAGGACGGAGATCAGAACAAGAATACAAACATAGAGCAAGAGAGATACGAACAGAGAAGACGGGTCAGAAGCAGGATATCATCAAAAAGAGAAAGCATCAGAAATTAAGAGACGACGTGAGCCCTTATCTTTTCTTTTGCCTTCCTCCCTTCTTCCCAAGCTTTCGTTTTGCAGAGACCCCATTGCTGCATCCCCTCCCCGGCCATCCTCGGCCTGAACCATCGCCGCAAGCTTTCCGTGATGCGCCCATCGCCTTTGCACCACGCCGATTTGTCGCTTGTCTAGGCCAAAACTCCAAGCCGACCACCTGCAAGGGCGACCTCGACCCCACCGCCAGTCATAGCCCTATCTCTGACGACCCCTGGCGGTTAAGACGTCTTGCCACATTGGCAGCAGCACCGGTCATTATGCTGGCGAGGCTCCGCCGAAGCTCCCCACAACGAGATCTGCAAATCGGCAGGTGAGGCTCCTCCCTTGCTGCGCTCACCGTCCCACCGAGGCCCGACCCTTCCGAGCACCACCCCTGTCGCCACTCGTCGGACCTCCCAAGCACCGCTTCCCGCCACCGTGAGACGCACGCCCAAGTTTGGTTGCCGCCGAAGGAAGGGAAGGCCAAACCCAGCCGTAGACCTGAGGAGAAAAAGCCAACGCCTTTTCGCAACGCCCTACTGCCACCGGAGCTCGCCTTCATCGTTCCACTGCCGGTGCCACCCCCGGCAGGCTCAGCCGCACCAAGCTACTCAGGTTGGACCCCGTGCCTCTACCCAATTGTCATCGTCAGAAAAGATGGCCGGATCAGATCGCCATAAGGTGGAAGGAAGGGAGAGGAGCCCTTTGCTCCGATTGAAGGAAGAAGAAGGAGCTACGCTTGCGAGAGAAAATGAGAGTTGCATGAGTGAGATGGAGGAGGACCGGTTCAAGAGAACAGTGGAATGTTGAAGGCGGAGAAAAGTAATATATGTATATATATATATATATATATATATATATATTATTTGCAGCCCACTCACGTGGAAAAAGAAAAAACAGAAAAGGTCGGAGCCGGCTGTAAAAGGACAAAGGGTTAAAAAAAAGAAGTAGAAGCATAAGTAATTATTGTGCTTCCTAAAGGAAAATAAAATACAAAAAAAACTTACTATATAAAATTATGTCTTAATTTTTGTGTAATATATATATATATATATATATATATATATATATTATTTGCAGCCCACTCACGGGGAAGAAGAAAAAATAGAAAAGGTCGGAGCCAGCTATAAAAGGACAAAGGGTTAAAAAAAAGAAGTAGAAGCATAGGTAATTGTTGTGCTTCCTAGAGGGAAACAAAAATAAAAAAAAACTTACTATATAAAAATTATGTCTCAATTTTTGTGTCACTAAATTATGGTAATCATTTCTAGTTTTTGATACGTTGACAGATGATCATTAATATTATAATTATATGTAGTTTAAAAATAGTGATATCAGAGATATTGATGAAAACAATAAATTTATAATTTCATTATGATTATTTATAGTCTCTCAAAAATAATAATAAAATAATAAATATATGATCTTGTTATGATCACTCTGATTTTTCGAAAACAATAATGAAAACGACAAATCCATGACATCATCATGGCCATCAGTAACCCTTCGGAAATAACGATAAAGATAATGAACCTTTGATACTACTATAATCACTCATGGCATCTCGAAAACGATGAATTCTCATTGTACCTTAGCCATCCTTCAAGCTTGTAATTTAGGCAACCCTTGAACTCACATTCAACCAGCCTTCAAGTTCGAACTTAACCAACCTTCGAGCTTGCATGTTAATCACCCTTTAGACTCGTACTCAGCCAACTTTCGGATTTGCATCTAACCAGCCTTCGAACTCACATTCAAATCGGCCTTTGGGTTCACATCCATGATAGCCTTTAGGCTCGTATCCAAGCCAGCCTTTGGGTTCGCATCCATGCTAGTGTTCGAGTTTGTATTCAAGTTAGTCTTCTGGTTCACACCTCAGCCAACATTTGAGCTCGTATATAAGCTAGCTTTTGGGATCACACTCAACCAGTCTTCAGGCTTGCATTCAAGCCAGCCTCTTGGTTAATACTCGGCCAACTTTCAAGCTCACATCCAAGGTAGTCTTTAAACTCACATTTAACTATCCTTTGGACTTGCATACAAACTTGCATTTGGGTTCACACATAGATAGTTTTCAGGCTCACACTCAACCAGCCTTCGCATTCTCACTTAACCAATATTTGGGCTCACATTTAGTTAGTTTTCAGGATCACACCCAACCAGATTTCGGCTCGCACTCAGTCAATTTTTGGGCTTGCATCTAAGCTAGCCTTTTGGTTCACATCTAAGCCAACCTTCAGACTTGCATTCAGCTATCCTTGCCCTCGCATTTAGCCAACCTTTGGGTTTACACTCAGTCAGCTTTCAGATTTGCACTCAGCCAGCCTTCGGGCTCACACCATAGCTAGACTTTTAACTCCCACTCAGCCAGCCTTCGACCTTGCACCTCAGCCAGCCTTCGGGCTCGTACTCAGCGAGTCTTCAGATTCAAATCAATGTCAATTTTCGGACTCACACCCAATTAGCCCTTAGGCTTCGACTAAACTAACTTTCAAGCTCGTGAATTAAACTAACCTTCTAATTTGTACATTTTAAGCTTTGTCGGTCTGTATAAAATCATCATAAATTACTAAGAACCCTCAAAATAAATTGATTAATATGAAATTAAACTTAATTAAAATAAATGGATGAAGATCAAGTTGATTCAAATGAACCTAAATTGATCAAACAAATGGACTAAACCCAAATTGAGTTAGACTCAAAGTCTAGGCTTAGTTCAAACCCAACCCTAATTAGGATCAAGTTGGGTCAATTAAAAACAAGTTCAATTTGGATTGAGGTAAGCTCAAATCAAACTCTAATTGGGTTAAATTATGTTTAAACTAAAAGGACAAGCTTAAAGTTAAACTAAAACCAAACCAGACTGAGTCTAAATTGAAATCAAGTTAAACTAAATTGACTTAAATTTAAACCAAAGTCCATCAAGATGTAGACCCAAACTTAACAAAAGTCTAACATAATGTCAAATTCGATTCGAGTTAGATAAAATCAAACTTGAACCTGAACCATATTAGTCTAGACGAAACTAAATAAAGTCAAGCCAAGTTCCACTAGGTGCGTTGATCTCTCCGCAATACTCCAAGGTTATAAACAATTAGTGATATTACCATCCTAACCTAAACTAAAATTAGTTCGAATAAAACTAAATAAAGTCAAATTGAGTCTCACTGAGTATACTATAAAAGCCTTTAGAAATACTTCAAAGGTATATCTAACTCCATAAATTATTGATGACACTGCCAAAGTAAAAAAGTTAATTGTCAACATGGTTCAAACTATTTGCCATACTTCAAAATTATACCTAACCCCCTAAGCTATTGGTAAAGCTACTAAATCGATAAAGTCAATCAATAATACACTCAAACCTATTGCCCACACTTCAATGTAATTAACCCCAAAAGAAATTGACGACGCATTTTTTTAAGCTAGTCAACCCCAGAAGTAGTTAGTAATGTGCTCTTTTAAACTAGTCAATCCCAAAAGTAGTTGACAACATGACTCTTTCAAGCTAGTCAACCCTAAAATCAGTTGACGATGTGATTCTCGAAGTAATACCTAACCCCATAAATCGTTCATGATACTACCAAAACTATGTCTTATCGCTATAGAAATATTTCAAAAAAATTAAAGAAGTTATCATCTATGCCTTATTGGTTGTGAAAATATTTTAAGGTCAACAAAGTTATCACCAACACTTTATTGACTAATGAAAATACTCAAACCTAAATAAAATTATCACCAATATGTTATTAGTTAATGGAAATACTTCAAATCATGAAGTTATTGCCAATACTCAAAACTTTTGAAAACACTTCAAATTTCTCCTATTCCCTTCCACGTCCCATTGGATGATGCCATTAATACCTACTTAAGGCTGAGTCGATTTGGGTTAGACGCCACATGGTCCAGCGCAGGAAGAGCGAGGTAGCAGCACACATCAAAGCTTCTTCTTCATTCTTTCTCTTTTCTTTTTTCTTTATTTCTTCCATATTTTCTATAATTTCGTATTAAAATTCATTGTAAAGTGAAGGCATACATTATTTAAACTATGTATTATTTCTTAATATCAATCAAGTAAATGCTTTCATCTTTTCTTTTTTATATCTCTATTTTATTAACTAAATTTTTTACTTTAGGAGGTTGCTAATAATTATCGGGATAATTAACAACAGGGGCTTACGCCTATTGGAAGTCATATTTTCATAACACTTGATAGCACACTTTAAAATAAATTTTGATTTGTGATTTGAAGTTACTTCTTGAGATCTCTGCTATCCCGATAGTCAATTTTGATCCCACAAGGTTAACGTCTACACCTCATAGGTTATCGAATATTTCAAACTCAAAAAATTTAACACCTACATCCTATGAGCTATTGAATACCTTAAATAAAAAAATTTTAATATTTACACACCATATGCTATGAAATACTTCAAACCCAAAGAAGCACCTACACCCCACGAGCTATCGAATATCTCAAATCAAAAAAGTCAATGCTTACACCCCATGGACTACGAAAAAAATAATTCAAAACTAATGAGGTCAATGCTTATGCCTTATGAATTACAAAAAATACTTCAAAACTAATGAAGTTAACGCCTATGCCCCATGGGTTATGAAAAATAGTTCAAGATCAAAGGAGTGAACACCTAAGCCCTATAAGATATGAAAACATTTCAAGACCAATAAAGTTAACACCTACACCACATATGCTACGAAAATATTTCAAACTCAGAAAATCATCACCAACACTCGAAGCCATTGGAAGTATTTCAAGCCCCTTCCATCCTTCCATGTCCCACCAGATAACACCATTAACATCTGCTGAAAATCAAGTCAAAACCTATCTGAGTCAAGACATCACATGTTTTAGTGCACGAGAGTGTAGCAACAACGCAAACAAAGCCCCTTTCTCACTCCTCTTTTTTCTTCTTTTCTCTTATTATTCTTAAATTTTCTATAATTTTGTGTTCAAATTTATTATAAAATGAGGGTATATTCTTACTTAAGTCATATACCATCTTTCATATATCAATCAAACGATGTCTTCTTCTTTTCTTTTATTAGTTAGTTTCTTACTTTATATATTATCTCAGGCCGCTAAAACTAATCTCACAAACAGATGATGATCTTGAAAAATAAAACTTTCCCATGTTTCTCTGTGTCCCTACCCTCATATCTTCCCTTTCCTTCCCCATGCCCTCCTCGTCTCTTTACTCAACTTCCTTATGCGCTCCTTGTATCCCTACTCTCATGCCCTCTCTTTCCTTTCTACGCTCTCCTCATCTTCCTACCTAGGTTTCTCATTGCCTCCCTGTGCCCTCCCCTACTTTCCCCATGCTCTTCCTATGTCCCTACACTCGTGCCTTCCCTTGCTTCCCCATGCCCTTCCTATCTTCCTACCTGGCTTTCTTGTGCCCTCCTTGTCCCTCCCCTACTTCCACATGTCCTCCCTATCTCGTTACCCAACTTCCTCATATCCTCCCTATCTCCTCACCCGACTTCCTTATGCCCTCTCGTCTCCCTACCCTTTTCTGTGTGAAAATGAACTAAATTTGTCAAGTAAGAGTAAACTTAATTTTTTACATAAAAACATGATTGATTCACCACACAAAAGTAGACTGAATTTATCACAAAGAAGTATATTAGATTTAGCATGTAAATTTGAGCTTGATTTGCTATGCAAAATAGATTAAATTTTATCATATGAGAGTTGACTTAACTTTTCACATGAAAATGGACTTGATTCATCATGTGAAAGTAGATTTGATTTATTATGTGAAAATATAGTGAGTTTGTCACATTAGGGTTGACTTAATTCTCCACATAAAAATGTGCTTGATTCCTTATATGAAAGTGAATTGAATTTTTTATATGAAAGTAGACTTAATTCTTTATAAAAAAGCAGGATTGATTTGCTATGCAAAAATAGATTAATTTTACATGTGAAAATGAGCTTGATTTTCTACACAAAAATGGGTTTGATTTGCCATAGAAAAATAAACTAAGTTTTTATCATGTGGAAGTGGATTTAATTTTCTACATAAAAATAGACATGATTTATCTTGTGAAAATGGATTACATTTGTCATGTAAAGAGGACTTGATTCGCAACGCAAATTGGACTTTACTCGTTATAAAGAAGTAGAGTTGATCTCGCAACTTTTAAAAGGTACTATTTTGATTTTTTTTTTTCTATTTTAGAAATGACATGCTTGATTTTGCCATTTTATAAGTGATATATTTAATTTTACCATTTTGAGGGTGATTTCACCACTTTGTAGGTAGCATACTTAGTTTCTACAAATTTAGAGGTGTTGTATCTAGATCCATCATTTTGGAGGTGTTATACTTGATAAGCTTCGAACTTTATCGAGTTTTTCTATATTTTGTGTTTGAACTCCATCTTCTTTTTCATTCTCCTTCTTCTCTTGTTCCCTCACTTGTTGCTCTCCTCTTTTTTCCTCTTTGCAGACATGCTTTATAGGCCAAGAAGTTGATTAAGATCATGTTGATCTCTCTTTTTGAAAATTTCAATGGTTGTGTGGATAGTTAGGATTTGTTTCAATTTGAGATGTAAATAAGACTTCTGTTTGTTCGAATCGACGAAAATGTTCTGAATAAAATCGTATAGATTTGATGGTTGTATTGTTTCGCAAACCTATAAAATACAAAGGAATTATTTGTAATATACTATCTTGAGGAAGTCATTTGTATTTTTGAGTTAACCAGGGTGTTCAATGCAAAAAATGGCCTCAAAGGGCCGTTACAATTGGATTGGAGAGGAAGGTGAACTCTTAACCTGATTCTAAACGGAGAGGATGCAACAACTACAATCCTTTTTTTTTTTGTCCTTTTTTTAAGTAAAAAAGAAAAGATATTGCAAGAATCCTCAAAAACAATTATATGCTTGGAGTCTGTGTCTAATCCCATTTGAAGAAGCGATCTCTAAAATACAAATATCTCCTTAAATCTTGTTTGGTAAAAAAATTTCTCTTTAAAATTTCTTTTTTTTTTGTTTGGAGAAAAGAAGTTTTAAGTTTTTAGAAGACGAGATCATTTATGGAATTTCATCGTGATATTGGCTGAATTTCAACGGTTACATGTAAATATTAAAAATTGAGGGAGATTTTGGAAATTAAAACTTTCAGCAAGTTATCTATCTTATTTTTACTTATTTATTTATATTAGCTATCGTTATCCATATTTGTATCTGTCCAAATGAAGAGGGCTGTTCAGTCATTTCAAGGGGGCCCTTCCGAAGGTAAGCATTCTTTTCCCATAAATCCGGTCCCACAAGGATCTGGTGGCCCACGATCCCAACACGCGGCACCGTTACATCCGTTGACTTACCATGCCTCGAGATCCGCTTCTTTTGTCGCGCGCACACGCATCGAATTGCGAATGATAAGTAATTTATTAACCCGTGGGTCTACAACCTGTTTACGAAATTACCACCGAGAACTTTGACACAAATTACAGTCCTTCCTCCCTGTTCCCGACCAAACCGAGACCGTCCGATCAGGATATCTCGAAGACGGTTCCCATATCTCGAAGAGGGCTCGGATATCTCAAAGACGATGGCAGAATTTGTTATTTTAACCAATGAGAGGGGCGATCGTGTACAATATGTTCTATAAAACTTCCAGAACGGCTCTAGAAATTTCCCAATTTCTTAGCTCGCTTCTCTGTCTATTTGTCTTCTCGTCTTTTTGCCGGCGTCCGGCGGCGGCGCCGCCCATCTCCGATCAGCATCTTCTGCCGATCTCGCCGGATCCCGGCTGTCCGCCGCCTTGTCATCTCAAGATACGGTTCCATGGCTACAGTTAGGGCGTCGCGGAAGCGGAAGGAAAGGGACGAGCCGGCTCCAGCAGCTGGGCCGATCTCTGATTTGGCTGGGAACCGGCTACTAGCCGGTTACCTGGCCCACGAGTTCCTGACATTGGGGACCCTCATGGGCCGCCGGCCTGAGGTCGAAGCGGGTCTGGCCCAGGCCCGCGCCCGGAGCGAGGTGGCGTTCGCTGACGTGGCGGTAATTCTGAAAGCGGGTGGGATCCACATCCCTGGCGTCGTCAATCCCACGGAGCTAGGGCGCTGGCTCAAGTTATGAGAGCTTCCCGCGAGGCACCGGAACGCCTGATTTGATGCGTAGGAGGGAGTTGGTGAATGGCTTGGGGAAAAAAAAAAAAAAGAGAGCCGACAAAGAAAATGACAAATTTCGCGAATTTTGCTGTTGTTGAGTTTGTATTTTGTTACTTGATAGTCCCACATCGTTCGTTTGTTATCATTTTCTATTGGAATCTTTATATGTCACGATGCTTATTGTTTGGGATCAAGTTTCAGTTGCGCATTCAACTTTTGGTTGGTGTATGTACACATTTGGTTAGAGCTTATGATAATCTTAACTTTTGATTGCATTTTTTTTTTTTTTTGAGATTTCAAATGATGCCGAAAAAAAGGATTTCGAATGTTAATATCTCAATTATCAACAGAAAAAAAAAAAAAAAAAAAGAAAGAGAAAATGCCAACAAAATCAAGATTGCTTCATGATTTAAGATAACAATGAAGTCTGGCAATGTATTTCGCGAATAAAAAAAAGTGAACATCACAAATAAAGACAGCTTCTTGTTGAGCAAAAAACAAATAAAAAAGGCGATGTACTATCAACAGATTATTTGTGACGGTCGGAAAAACTGAACTCCATATTCAAGTTTGGGGTTTTTCTTATATTATTTACGATCAAACATCGTGATGGTCATGGTAGCTAAAGCATATTTTACTATCTTAACTTGTGGCTTCTCAAAATACTGTCTTAAAACTTGTGCTATTATTTCTCCACCTTGTTTCACGGTACGCAGGCGAGAGCTTGAGAGAAAATCAATCCGTTTCTTCCATGCCTCGTGAAAACCTGATTCATAATTTATAATTGCATCTCGTATTTTTATAATTTTTATTCGTTTTTATTTTTCAGCAGGAGAATCAGAGTCAATTGCCGAATTATGGCTATATACAAAAGCAACACCTGAGAACAAAAATACGTTAGAAATGCTGCAGTCATGATTAATAGGATTTTGTATAGTTTATTTTGAAAACAGCATGTGAAAATAGAAGTTTTATTTTCTTTATTTATATTTGAGTTTTAGCTTATCAATTAGCAATTTTGATAATTCTATGGATTCTAATTTTTAATATCTACATATATGTGATGTGTTAAAATTTGTGTACTATGGTATATTATTTTTGTAAATACAAGATACATAGAAACAAGAAAAAATGTTCATATACTCCGTATTTGTATAGTAAATGTCAAAAAATTCTCAATTTCTCCAATATCTACCGCCATGAAAAATATCGAGAATAAGTATCCCAATATTTTTAAAATAGCAGAAAATTTTTCGACTTTTCTTTTGGGTCTTTTTTAAACTTTCGCAGATTTTTTCTAATATTTTTATGTTAAGTTAAAGTAGGAATCCAAAGTTAGATTCAGACTTATAATTAATTTGTAATATTATGAATTATAATTAGAGTAAAACTCAGACTCAATAAGAACCTATTAATATTCTAGTAATACATAGAGTTTAGTTGGGGTAGTCCTGAGGTTGAATTAGAGAGAAATAGAGAGAATAAAGAGAAGAGAAAGAGAGAGTGTGTCAGCTCACATATGTTGGTATTTCTAGTACTTTTCGGTGGTCTCTCTTTGTGGTTTCTCGTGGTACTCTCTTGGAGATCTTTTTTGAAAGTAAAGGCGTTATTAAGACTTGGTAAAAGAGTTTAGTTGAATAAAAAAGAGTGCAGTATTTTTGATAGACTATTATAAAATTTTTTGATAATTGATTTCTCACTCCACATAGACATAACCTAATTTTGGGTGAAATACGTATATCACTAGAACTTATCTTGTTATTTTCTTTTATCTTATATTACTTCTCATATCTTATATTATTTGAAAATAAAATGATTCGTGAACGATTCTGTGCGAATCCCAATATTTTTGAAACTAGCGAGGGTGTTTCTAAAACACCGAAAATATCTCGAAATATTGTGCAATTGCCACTACATCCTAATGGTATTTTTGGCTGTTGCAGCACTCTCCTTGGCACCTTCAGCCTTGGCAGCGACACTGTCCTGCAACTTTTGGGCCGTCTCCTTTGCCGAAGCCCACGCATCGTTTGCGATCTTCTTTGCCTTCTGTTTGAGGTCCTTCGCCGCATCCGCCAACTTGCCTGCTGCCTCCTTCGTCTTGTCCATCACCTGACCACAGTTGCTTTCATAACATGTTAGAGGGTTGTATACATTCTGCCGTTCGCCTTCTCACAAGAGGAAGAAGAAGAACACCTGATCGGCAGCCATGCTGAACTTCTTCTTGACGTCTTCCGCCTTCTGCTTCGCATTCCCAACGGCTTCTTCTTCGACGGACTTCTTTGCTTCGCGGTCGACGCTTGCTTATAAAAAGAGCAATAATCGTAAGCCAAAGCTAGATATCAACTGCTTCATATCATGATCTTACCTAGTCAGTTACCTGCAATGGACGGGCGAAGAAAATCCTCGAAGGCAGATCCGGGCGGATTCCGGCGGCCATCAATGGGTCGACCTTACGGCACTTGAGGAGGACGCCGCCGTTGATGGTAATGTTTGCCATGATGTGGCTCTTTTTGAGGCCTGGTTGTTGCTTCACGATCACAGGTCATTGATTTAACCGCAGACATATTTGCATAGAGATTACATGGATGGAAGTGAACTCAGTCAATTTGGATTCACGGGTCAAATTTGAATCGAATCCAATTTGTTTAATCAATTTTTTAAATTCAAATCTAATCTGATTTTTAAACAGATAATTCGATTTGATTTGAATTGATTCATTTAATAATGAGTTAAATTTGGGTTATGATCCAATTTAATTGGGATTAATGTGTTTAATTAAATGAATCATAATTTGATTCTAGAATTAATTTAATTTAGTCGAATCAATTCAAATTAAACTATGTAGATCTGACAAATTTAATTAATATTAATAATTTTAATATATTTTAAATAATTAAAATAACAATATTATTAGAAACTAATTATAATAAGAAAAATACTTAATTTATAAATAATAATTTTAAAATTATTAAAAAAATATTATAAAATAAAATATTAAATAATTTTATTTGATTTAATTAATAAATGATTGATCCAATACGACTCAATAAATAAAAGATCAATGGGATCATAAAATGAATTATGCAGATTGGACCAAAATTTTCATATCATAATTAGATTAATCTGATTACGATTCAAATCCAATTACAACAATCTAAACTTACTTAATTTGGATCGAATTTGAATCAAATTAACAGATCAAATCATATATTTTTATTTTAGACGGAAGGGCTTGTGCGAGTGGCGCCTTTGGCTGTCAGGAGACCCGGAATCCCCGCTTTAGTTTGTTATTCTGTCCTGAAATTGTCTCCTTGGGGTTGCCTGCCACACAAATAAGGGACAGTTGGGGTTTGTTCTCTCCCTCAGAGAAAGGAGATCATTTGAGATTCCATCTAGAAAATTATAATTTATACTAATTTATTATTTGATGACTAGACTGTCAACAAAACAAGGTTCGACTCGAGAGGCTCACTCTTGCTGCAGCGTGCTAGGCTAAAATCTTTCCTCTTTAAAAAAACAAAAAACCACTGCTTCAGGCTAAACTGGGATTGCCCATCAAGAAAATATAACTAGACTGCCGAGAGTATCCAGACCGAGCAGCCGATAGTTTTCAATGTTTTCATAACTATTTTTAATATCAATTTGGAAAGACAGCAGGCCTCCAAATATGTATATATATTTATTTAAATATTCTGGAAAAAGGAGGATAAAAACAAAAATAAAAAAATAATAAACAGGAAGAAAGGACGAGATCACAAAGGAAATAACGCTAACCTGACTCCTGTGAGAATTAAACGCACCAGATTTATTCAAGCAACATAAGATGGTTTACAATCTGTCATTTTCTCTTCATAATAATCAAGTTATATAAATATATAATGGAACAATGCTTTCCAATGAGCCCTATCTACCTTCCATTACAGTCATAATTAAGGAGACGGAACACCATCTTCACACATCACAACATTATTGATTATTTCCACACTAATTTCCTACTTATTGCATCAAAACAATAACCAGCCAACCAAACACAAACACAATAGATATCACATCCAATTCCTTCCTCTTGGCTTCCTATCTAATTTGTGCCTGTTCGAACTGAATCATAGGGTTCTGTTGAAAGAATGTCGAATCACGCCACTTACTTCCATACCTTAACAGACTTATCATGGCTTGCAGAAGCAACCATCCCAGTAAGGGGAGATTGGGCCAATGCCACAACCAGACCTTCATGTGCTTGGACTGTCATTGACTGGTTTTCCACCATGCTCCATAGCTCCAAAGACTGCAAAAATGTAACAAGAAAAAAAATTGGACTTAAGATCTCCATTTGATGGATTTTTCATATGATAAAAATGTAGGTAAACAAAACACCTGTTGACATCAAATGCAAGTATGACAAATCCTTTCCACTGATGTTCACCTGTCTTCTTTTCCTTTATTTCTTTAGTTCTTTTTTCTTGCAAACATAAAAGCAAGAAAGTCCACGGAAAAAAAAAAAAAGCAACCAAAATATTCTGTCCAAGCTCGAATGGATCTTTTTCCACATAATGATAACAATGATGATGGTCATAATAATAATAATAAGTTTTCAGCAAGAAACTAATGTGTGGAAAACCACCACTTTTATTACTATTAGCAAGAAAACCACCTCCACTACAATAAAAATTTGCAACCAATCGCCTTCCGGTCAACTTTCTTTTTTTATTGATTTTTAACAATTAACTTAATGCGAGAAGACTTTTGTATTCTCTTTTCTAGGGCATCAAAACCATGAACACCTAAATTCCATGCTCTCCCAAATTTCATTGGCTCGTGATGAAGGAACTGATGTGAGTAATTGGAATTCTCATGTCCCAGAAAAGAGAAGAAGAGAACTTGAGTAAAATAAGTTTTTACAGTCAAATTTAAGAACTTGAGAGTATAATGGTCTTTTTACATTAAGTCAAATATTAAAAATCAAATAAAAAATAATGTCAATCAAAAGGTGGTTTGCAAATTCTCACCATAATGCAAATAGTATTTTGCTAATAGTGATAATAAAGGTAATTTTCTGCAAATTCACAATAATGCGGACGGTTCTTCTATTAAAACTCTAATAATAATAAAACTAATAATAATAATCATCGTTGTCATCAATAATAATAATAATAATCATCATCATCATTATTATTATTGTTCTTATAGTTTTTTCTATTTGGTAAAGAACTAAGCACTTGTTTGAATTGAGTCTAAGAAACAAGTTAGGCGGTCAAATCTGTTTGGATTGAGTCCAAGAAACTATATGCTAAGCCACAACTCGTTTCTTGAACCCAATCCAAACAGGGTATAAGAATATATTCTTTGAACCTAAAAAACATACGATGTAAGGATTCTCTATGACAAGCAAATTGTTGAGCTCAGCAGTGCAAATAGTTTAATTGATGCAATACATCAACATTAGTTTCCTAATTTAAATTATCTTAGAATTATATCTATTTACCTAAAAATTATTCTTTTTAGTTTCCTAGTTTTCGTTTTCGTTTCCAGTTTTCTATTTTTGTTGTTTCCTTTATTTGGCATTAAAAGCTCTATTTAAAGAATTATTGTCATGAGGAGAGGGGGTTCAATACAATTATTTTTTCAAAAATACTCTTAGTTTTAGATCCTAGAGTGATCTTGTGTCAGCAATTAAGTGTTTTTTATTTTGTTTTCGAAGCAACATTCCGCTACAACAAAAGTGAGATCAAAGAAAAGATTTTCACTTCAATTTGATGGTTAAAAATGGTTATAGTGGACAACAGGCCACTGACAATGAGCAATAGTTCAAAAAAAATCGAGCTGCGGCTAGACAATTCAACGAAACTCTTCACAATCTAATGCAAATGGTAGCTGCATTGACTACCAAGGGAGTTCTGAACTGATAGAACAACGACCAAACTTGAGGGACAATGGGCAAGAAGGTGGCAACTCTGACTCCAGCGACAACGAGGCGACCAGTGGCTAGCAACACCCAGGTCGCACAGATCTGATCGCATGAAATCCTAAGTTTGCAAATCACATAGATTTCCAACCTAGCACCAAATATTGAAGACCCAGACTTGGGAGGACAATGGCGACATCAGGAAAAACTCAGCGACCATCGACGGCCTCAGATGTGGCTGTCAAAAGATAGTGGCAATGGGATTCGCACAAACCCATACGTAATTCACGATTTCAACGACCAGCCTCCACCACGTGTGTACGAGTAATGACATAGGGGCATTCTTGGTTGGCAAGATGACAGCAACCTCTGATGGGGGTTTCTAACAATTAGCAGTGGCGAAATCAGACTTGGAGGTGTTTTTCCTTAAGTGGATGAGCTGAATTTTGGGCTAAACTTCGAAAATCAAGATGAGTTTTTCCCACCTTTTCGTGATAGGGTCAATTTTTGCCACCAACAGCAAAGAAACCTCCCATATAGGCAGCCATGGGGAGTTGGATTATTCTTCCAGAGAAGGTAACTTTCATTTCAACTTCCGAATTAACAGTCGATATCAAAATACTCAAGAATTTAAAATAAAGATGGATTTGCCAAGTTTTGACAGTCAATTAAATATTGAAGATTTTCTAGATTGCATTCATATCGTCGAAAATTTTTCAATTATTTAAATATTTCAGAAAAAAATAAGTTAACCTTATGGTATATAAGTTGAAAGATGACACTTCTGCTTGACGTGAATAACTCCAATCTAATTGACAACAATAAGAAAAATTGCGTGTTCGTACCTGCCTCAAGATAAAACGATTGTTACAAAGGTGATTTTTACTTTCAGATTACAAGTAATTTTTATATTAATAATATCAAAATTATTGACAACCAATCGTATGGTGAACGAGTACATAAAAGAGTCTTGCTGTTTAATTACATGTCTATGTAAATTTATCAAAAACAGAGGATCAAGTAATTACTCACTAAAGCTGGTTATTCAAGATCATTTGGCTTTTCAAAATATTTGAACCATGTCACATGCAGTTAATTTAGCAATAAAAGTGAAAAGTTAAATAAGAAAATATACTATGCACCCTCAAAGTAATTTTATACGTCCAACTCAAAAAGATTCTTCCGCTCCAAAAAGGTTAACAATCACTGACAGCAGCGATCATACTAATAAAAATTCACCTTCAACTCAAATTTCAGTGTAGAATCGAAGAGAAAATTTAACCCCTCTCATCCCAACACTCAAGGTAGGAATCGATAGCAATCATGAGCCAATAATGATTCCTACGCACGTCTAATCTTGGCAAGTACTTCTAATGCAACCAAATAAGCCATCTTTCTAATAATTACCTGAATAAGCGATCAACTAATTTTGCAAAAGGAGGTGGTGAGAACGAACAAGTTTTTGAAGAAAATATTTATGAGTGCTGAAATTGAAAAAGAAAATGTAGGAGAAGAAGTACGTGCGTCATCCAACGACCTTTGTTCACTCCAAAAGAGTTAAATGATTGTTAACAACATAAAATATTTCGAACTCGGTGTATTATTCTGAATAAAGTATGCAATGTGATCATTAACAACAACATTAGCGAAAACGCAGCATCTAAACTTGTGGTAAAGGTGTTAAAATTAAAGACCGAAAAGTACCCCTTTCCATGCGAGATTGCGTAGATTAAAAAAGAGCCAAAAATTCAAGTGCTAGAAACTTGTAAAATTCTTTTGTTGATCAGGAAGTATTACAAAGATCAAATTGTCTATCACATAGTGAATATAGACGTTTATCATATTTTATTAAGAAGACCATAGTATTATGACGTTAATATTTTTGTCTTTTAGTGGTTTAATAGGAAAATCATTTTTGTGTCACAATCTTAATTAAAAGAAAATAATTCTATTACTGAGAAGGATAAGTCACTTTTCACTAGTAAAATGGATCATGAATTTTTTGAGCAGATTAAGGAGCTGAATTTCATAGTAGCATTAGTTATCAAAGGCCAATTTGATGCAACTGTTGAGATTCCAGTCAAAAGTTCAAGAGATAATTGCTAATTTTGTTGATTTATATCCAATGAATTACCTGATAAATTACCTCCTATAAGAGATATTCAACACCATATCAATTTAATCCCAAAGTTAGTTTGCCTAATTCATCACACTATCGTATGAGCCCAACCAAATATGAAGAGTTATAGGAACAAGTTAGCAAGCTGCTAGTTAAAAGCTTGATTCGTGAGAGCACGAGTCCTTGTGCAGTTCTTATATAATTAACTTCTAAAAAGAACGACAATTGACGAAGTGCGTGTGAACAACCGCACCATCAACAAAATAATAGTCAAGTGTTGTGTCCCTATTTCGCACATGACATACTTGATAGGTAGAAGGTGAAGTGGTGTTTCACCGAACTTGATTTATGAAGTGGATATCACCAAATTCGCATTCAACTTCACAATGAATGAAAGATGACTTTCAAGACTAAAGATGGCCTCTACGAATGGTTAGTGATGTCATTTGGGCTAGCTAACACTCCAAGCAAATTTATGTAGCTAGCAAATTAGGTTTTTCGCACATTTATTGATAAATTTGTAATGATTTATTTTGATAAAATCCTTATTTATAATAAAAACGAGAAAGAGCATTTAGCGCATCTCATAAAAATTCTTTTAGTCCTACAAGCTAATAGACTATATATTAATCTTGATAAGAGTAATTTTATGATTGGGCATCTCTTATTCCTTGGGTTTATAGTAGGAAAAAATGGCATACAAATTGATGAGGCAAAAGTAAAAACTATTAGAAAGCGGTCAGCTCTTAAAACCGTGCATGAAGTGCAAAACTTTCACGATTTGGCTACTTTTTACAATTATTTTATTCGAGATTTTAACATGATTATGATGCCTATCACTAATTATTTGAAAAAAAAATTTCAGTGAGATAAAACTCAAGAAGGCAACTTTGCATTAATAAAAATTAAATTGTATAGTGCACCTGTATTAGTACTTCCCAATTTTAAAAAAGTATTTAAAGTTGAATGTGATGCGTTAGTTCTGAAAATTGAAACTATTTTATCTCAAGAGGGTTGCCCAGAAAAATTTTTCAATGAAAAAGTTAGTAAACCTGGCCAAAAGTAGACTACTTATGATTTTGAATTTTATACAATTGTTTAAGTTTTAAAGTATCGGGGGCATCATTTGATTCAATGTGAGTTTATTTTTTTCACGGATTATTAAACTTTAAAGTTCATTAATTCTCAGAAAACAATGAATCAGATGCATGCACGATGGATTACTTTTTTACAGAATTCACTTTAGTTATTAAACATAAATCTAACCAATAGAATAAAGTAGCTCATGCATTAAGTAGACGTACTTCTTTACTATCTACAATTAGTACTAAAGTGGTAGGATTCAATTATTTGAAGAATTCTTATGTTAGTAATGAGGATTTTGGCAACATGTAGACACATTGCAATAATAAAAAGTTTGTTTTTAATTTT
>RXID01017355.1:0-17873 GCA_005019695.1 Trichopus zeylanicus subsp. travancoricus
CTACCACTGTTATAACTACTATTGTTGTTGCTTCTGCCGCTGCTACTGCTGCTACTACTACGACTATTACCACTACTTCTACTACTATGACAACTACTACAACAAAAACTACTACTAATACTACTAGCACTACTACCACTACAACTCTTACTACTACTTCAACTACTTCTACAACTACTACTGCTACAACAACAACTGCTATTACTTCTGAAACTACTATTACTGTTACTACTACTACTACTACTTCTACTACTTCAACTATGACTACTGTTACTACTATTACAAGTACAACTACTACACCAAGAACTACTACAACACCTACTATAACTATGAATGCTACTGCTACTAATACTATATCTATTCCTACTCCCAATACTGCTACTACTACAAATGCTAGTACAACTACTACAACTACTCCTACAACTACTACTACAACAACTACTACTATTGCTAGTACTGCTACTACTACTACTTCTATAAGTACTCCTACAACAACAACAACTACTACTATTGCTACTACTTCCACTATTACTTCGAATACTACTACTACCACAACAACTATTTCCCCTACTACGACAGCTACTGCTACTAGTACCACTGCTACTCCTACTACTGCTTCTATTTCTACTACTACTACCACAACGACTGCCACTCCTACTATTACTGCTAGTGCTACTACTATAACTACTATTGCTAGAGCTACTACTACTACTATTACTTCTACTACTACTACTTTTGCCACTACTACCTCTACTACTGCTGCTATTGCTCCTACTACTACTGCTGCTACTACTGGTACTACAACATTTTTACTACTACTACTACCACTATTACTATTTTTGCAACTGCTGCAACTGCTACAACTATTACTACTACTACCGCTACTACAGCTTTTGTTACTATTGCTCCTACTATTTCTACAGCAATCACTACTATTACAAGCATTACTGCTACTACTACTACTACTACTACTAATACTACTACTAATACTACTACTATTACCACTACTCCTACTACTACTACTGCTGCTGTTGTTGCTGTTGCTTCCGCTGCTACTGCTACTACTACTCCTCCTTCTCCAACTGCTGCAATTACCACTACTACTTGTACTGCTACTACCACAACTTCACCTTCTACTACTATTGCTAGTACTACTGCAACTACTCTTACTACTACTGCAACTGCTACTACTACTACTACGTCTACTACTGCCGCAACTACTGCTACTTCTACTATTTCTCCACTTGCTACTACTATTGCTAGTACTACTGATGCTACTACTACTACTACTACTACTACTACTGCTACTATGACTACTCATGCTACTACTGCTATTACAACCACTACTACAACTACTGCTACTACTTCTACCACTGCCACCACTCTTACTAATGCTACGACTACTACTGCAACTACTGCTACTCCTATTACCACTACTACTACTACTACTACTATTGCTACAACTACTATAACTTCTACTACTTCTGCCACTACTACTACAACAACTATTGCTGCTTCAACGGCAATTGCTGCTATTGCAACTACTATTACTACTACGACTACTGCTACTACTATTACTACAACTGCTACTACTGTTACTACTACTGCTGCTGCTGCTGCTACTACTACTAATACTACTATTACAACTATTTCTAATATTGCTACGACAATAAGTACTACTACAACTACTCCTACCGCTGCTGCTAGTATAACTACAACAACTACTGCTGTTGCTACTACAGTTACTATTGCTTTTACTACTACTATAGCTACTGT
The DNA here is from genome assembly GCA_005019695.1 of Trichopus zeylanicus subsp. travancoricus. NCBI lineage: Eukaryota > Viridiplantae > Streptophyta > Magnoliopsida > Dioscoreales > Dioscoreaceae > Trichopus > Trichopus zeylanicus. Next base: position 1,777 of record RXID01017355.1, read on the forward strand.
AACTATTACTGGTACCCCACTACTACTACTACTTTTACTACAACTACAACTGCAATTATTACTACTACCTCCACTATTACTACTACTTGTACTACAACTATTGCTACTATTACTACTACTACTACTACAACTACTACTCTTGCTTATACTACTACTACTGCTGTTGCAGCAACTTCTGCTGCTAGTACTTGTACTATAACTACCGCTGCTCTCGCAACAACTATTACTGCTACTCCTACAACTAGTTCTACTACTACAACTACAACAATAACTTCTACCACCACCACTGCTACTACTATTACTATTGCAACGGCAACAACTCCAATTGATACTACTACTACCAGTACGACTACTACTACTAGAAGTACTGCCACTACTTCTACTCCTACAACTACTACAACCAGTCCTACACCTACTATTATAACCACTACTATAGCTGCTGCTACTACTACTGCTACTACACTTACTTCTACTGTTGTGACTACTACTACTACAACAATAACTACTACTATTACTAGCAGTAGTAGTAGTTATAGTAGCAGTAGCAGTAGCAGTAGTAGCAGTAGAAGGAGTAGTAGCAGTAGTAGTAGTTACAGTAGCAGTTGCAGTAGTAGCAGTACAAGCAGAAGTAGCAGCAACAGCAGTAGTGGTACTAGAAGGGGTAGCAGTAGTAGCCGTAGGAATAGCGATAGTAGTATAAGTCATAGTAGCAGTCGCAGTAGCAGCAGTAGGAGTAGTAGTAGATGTAGTAGCAGTAGTAGCTACAGAAGTAGGACTTGCAGTAGTAGCAGTCGGAGTAGGACTTGCATTATTGGTAGTAGCAGTAGCAATAGTGGTATTAGAACTAGAATTGACTGTGGTAGTAGTTATAGTAATAGTAGTTGTAGTTATAGCAATAGTACTCGTAGCTGCGGTATTTGTATCAGTAGCAATATTTTTAGAAGTTGTAATCATAGTAGTTGTAGCAGTTGGAGTAGTAGTAGTAGCAGTAGTACAAATAGTACTAGTGGAAGCAGTAGCAGTAGTAGTAGTTGCAGTAGTAATAGCAATAGTAGTAAATGTAGTTGTAGAAGCAATTATAGTAGAAGTTGAACTAGTAGTAATAGTAATAGTTGCATTCATAGCAGTTGTAGCCAAAGTAGCAGAAGTAGTAGTAGTAGTAGTAGTGGTCATCTTAGTAGTAGACATAGCAGTAGTAATGGTAGCTGTTATGGTAGTTGTAATAGGAGTAGCAACAGCACTAGCGCTACTAGTGGTAGCAGAAGTAGTAGTAGTGCTCGGAATAGTAGTAGCAATAGCAGTAGCAGTAGTAGTAATAGTCATAGTAGTATTAGTAGCGCTAGTAGTTGTTCTAGTAGTAGTAGTATTAGTATTACGAGTAGCAGCAATAGCAGAAGTAATAGTGGTAGTAGTAGCAGTTGTAGTAGTAGTTGAAGTAGTAGTCGGCTTAGCAGTTGCAGTAGATGTAGTAGGAGTAGTAGCTATAGCAGTGCTAGTAGCAATAGTAGTTGTAGTAGAGGTAGTAGTTGTTGTAGTAGTAGTAGTACTAGCAACTGTAGTTGTAGTACTAGTAGTAGTAGCAAGAGTAGTAGTAGTAGTAGTAGTAGCAATAGTAGTATTAGGAGTAGTAATAGGAGTAGGAGTAGTAGTAGAAGTAGGAGTAGTAGTAGCAGTATAGTAGTAGCAGTAGTAGCAGTTGTAGTAGTAGTAGTTGTTATTATTGTTGTAGTTGTCATAGTAGTCATAGTACTAGTAACTATAGTAGATGTAGTTGTTGTTATTGTTGTGTTAATGGTAGTTGAAGAAGCAGTAGCTGAAGTAGCAGTTGTAGTAGTAGGAGTAGTGGCCATAGTAGCCGTAGTAGCAGAGTAGTAGTTGTTGCAGACATAGCAGTAGCAGCAGTAAATATTGTAGGAGGAGTAGTAGTACTAGTAATATTGTGGAAGTGGTAGTAGTAGTATTAGTAGTAGTAATAGTAGTAGTAGTAGTAGTAGCAGTAGCAGTATTAGTAGTTGCAGCTATAGAATTAGCCGGAGTCGCAATAGTAGTAGTAGCAGAAGTACTTGCAGTAGTAGTTGTAGTAGAAGCACTTGCAGTAGTAGTTGTAGCAGAAGTAGTAGTGGTAGTGATAGTAGTAGTAGCAGCAACAACATAAGCAACCACAGTAGTAGTTGTAGTAGTAGTCATAGTAGCAGTTGTAGTATTAGTAGGCGCAATAGTAGGGATAGTAGTAGTAGTCGTCATAGTAGTACTAGTATTAGTAGGCGCAATAGTAGGGATAGTAGTAGTTGTAGTAGAAGTAGTAGTTTTAGTAGAAGTCAAACTAGTAGTAGCTGTAGTAGTAGAAGTAGAAGCATTAGTACTAGGAGTAGCAACAGTAGTAATAGTAGTAGTTCTAGCAGCAACACCTGTAATTGGAGTAGCAGCAATAATAGTAGGATTAGTAGTAGCAATGGTAGTAGCAACGGTAGTAGTAACAGTAGTAGCAATAGTATAATAGCAGTAGGAATAGTAATAGCAACAACAAGAGTAGTACTAGTAGGAATAGCAGTAGAAGTATTATTAGTAGCAATAGTAGTAGAAGTCGTAGTAGCAATGGTAGTAGCAGTAGCAGCAGTAGTAGTGGGGGTAGCAATAGAAGTAGTAGTAGTAGTAGTAGTGGTGGTAGTAGCCGTAGCAGTAGCAGTATTAGAAGTAGTGTAACAGTAGTAGTAGTTGTACTAATAGCAGTTGTAGAAGGAGCAATAGTAGTAGTAGCAATGGCTGTCATGCTAATAGTAGTAGTAGAAGCAGTAATTGTAGTAGTAGTTGTAGTAGTAGTAGCAGTAGTATTAACAGCAGTTGTAGAAGCAGTAGAAGCAAAAGTACAAGTACTAGTAATAGTAGTAGTTGCATTTGTAGCAGTTCTAGTAGTAGTCATCTTAGGTGTAGCAGTAGCGGTAGTAGTGATAGCCATTAAACTAGTTGTAATAGGAGTAGCAGTAGCACTACTAATAGTAGTAGTAGCAGAAGTAGTGGTAGTAGTAGCAGTAGCAGTAGTAGTAGTAGCTGTAGTAGTAGTACGAGTAGTAGTAGCACTGGTAGTTGAAGCAGTAGTAGTATTTGTAGTAGGAGTAGAAGCAGTCATGGTAGGAGTATTAGTAGCGGTAGAAGTAGTGGAAGTAGTAACAGTAGTACTAGGAAAAGTAGTAATAGCAATTGGAGTTGTAGTTGTCATAGTAAGAGTTGTAGCAATAGCAATTGGAGTAGTAGCAGTAGCAGTTGTATTGGTAGTAGTAATAGTAGTAGTTCTAGGAGTGGTATTAGTGCTCTCAAAGTACTTGTAGTAGTAGTGTAGTAGTACTAGCAGTAGTTGTGGTCGAAGATGTAGTAGCAACTGTAATAGTTGCAATTCCAGTGGTAGTAGTATTAGCTGTAGCAGTAGTAGTTGTAGTATCATAGTAGTAGTAGTAGCAGGAGCAGTGGAAGTTGTAGTACTAGTAGCAGAGGTAGTCATACTAGTAGTAGGAGTAGTAGTAAGAGTAGTAGTTACAGTAGAAGTATTAGTAGTAGTAGTAGTAGTAATAGTAGTATTAGTAGTAGTACTAGTAGTAATATTCATTGTAGCAGCAGCAGCAATAGCGGCAGTAGTAATAGTCATAGTAGGAGTCGCAGTAGTAGTTGTTGTAGCTGTAGCAGTAGTAGTAGGAGGAGTAGTAATTATAGGAGCAATAGTAGTAGTAGGAGTTCTAGGAGTTGCAGTAAGAATAGCAGCAATAGTAGTAGCAATGGTAGTGTAGTAGCAGCAGTAGGAGTAGTTGTAGTAGTAGTAGCAGCAAGAGGAGTAGTAGGAGTGGTGGTAGCAGGAGAAGTTGTAGTAGTAGTAGCAGTACGAGAAGTAGTAGGAGTGGTGGTAGCAGTAGTAGTATAAGTAGTAGTAATAGTTGCAGTAGTTACAATAGTAGTAGTAGTAGCAGCAGTTGTTGTAGTAGTAGTTGTTGTTGTGTAGTAGTAATAGTAGTTGTAGTAGCACTAGTAGCAGTAGTAATAGTAGCTGAAGTAGTAGTAGTAGTTATGGTAATAGTAACAGTTGTAATAGTAGAACTATTTGCAGAAGTTGTAATAGTTGCACTATCAATAGTAGTAGTAGTAGTTGTTGTTGTATTAGTAGCAGAGGTAGTAATACGAGAAGTAGTAGCAGCTGTAGCAGTATTAGTCATATTTTGGTAGTAATAGTAGTACTTGTAGTAGGAGTAGCAGTAGGACTAGTAGCGGCAACAATAGTAGTAGTAGTGGTGGTGATAGTAGTAGAGTACTAGTAGCAGAGCAACAACAACAGCAGCAAGCGTAGTAGTAGCAGTAGTAGTAGTGGTAGTTGGAGTGGTACTAGCAGTTGTAGTAGCAGCAATAGCAGTAGTGGCAACAGCATTAGTGGTAGTAGTAATAGCAGCAGCAGTAGGAGTAGGAGTAGCAGTTGTAGTAGTTGTGCTAGTACTAGTAGAAGCAGTAGCAGAAGTAATAGTGATAGTAGTAGCAGTAGTAGTATTAGTTTAGTAGTAGTAGTAATAGCAGCTGTCATAGTAGTGGTAGTAGTATTAGTAGTAGTAGTGGTGGTAGCTTTAGTAGTGGTAGTAGTAGTAGTGGTAGTAGTGGTGGTGGTAGCCGTAGCAATATTAGTGGTAGTAGTAGTGGTAGTAGTGGTGGTGGTAGCCGTAGCAATATTAGTGGTAGTAGTGGTGGTAGTAGCAGTAGAAAAAGGTGTAGAAGTTATAGTAGTAGTAGCAGTAGTAGTAGTAGTCATAGCAAGTGCAAAAGTAGTAGCAGAAGTGGAAGTTGTAGCAGTAGTAGCAGCAGCAGTTGTAGTTGTAGTTGTAAAAGTAGCAGTAATAGCTGTAGTAGTAGTTGAAGTAGTTGTAGGAGCAGTAGTTGAAGTAGAAGAAGAAAAAGTAGTAGTAGTAGGAGTAGTAGTACTAATAGTTGCAGTAGTAGTAGTTACAGTAGTAGTTGTAGCAGTGGTAGTAGTAGCAGTCAACGTAGTAGTAGTAGTTGCAGTTGTAGTAGTCCCAAATATAGTAACAGCAGTAGTAGTAGGAGAAGTAGCAATAGTAGAAGTAACAATTGTACTAGTAGAGGTAGTAGTAGTTGTTGTTGTAGTAGCGGTAGCAATAGCAGTAGAAGTAGCAGTAGTTGTAGTAATAATAGTAGTAGCAGTAGGAGAAGGAGAAGTAATACTAGTACTAGTAGTACTAGTAGTAGTAATAGTGCTAGTCAGAGTAGTAGCAAGCTGTAGCAGCAACAACAATAGTAGTATTAGTAGTAGAAATAGGAGTTGTAGTAGTAGGAGTAGCAGCAGTAGTACTAGTAGTGGCAGTATTGTAGTTGGAGTAGTATTAGTAGTAGTTATTATTGATGTAGTAGTGGTAATAGTAGGATTAAGGGTTGGAGTAGGAGTAGTAGAAGTATCAGTTGTAGTTGTAGTAGTAGTAGTGGCCGTAGTAGTAGTGCTAGTAGAGGTAATAGTAGTAGTAGTGGTAGTTCAAGTAGTAGTAGTAGTAGTAGTAGTAGTAACAGTAGTTGTAGTTGTTGTACTAGTAGTAGCAGTAGTAGTGATGGGAGTAGTAGTAGAAGTAGTAGTAGTAGTAGTAGTAATACTACTAGTTGCAATAGCAGTAACAGTAGAAGAAACAATAGTAGTAATTATAGTAGTAGTTGTAGAAGTAGCAGCAGTGGCAGTAGTTGTAGCAATAGTGGTAGCATTAGCAATAGAATTAGTAGTTATTATTGTAGCAATAGTTATAGTAGTTGTACTAGTAATGGGAGTAGTAGTAGTAGTAGTAGTAGTAGAAGCAACAATAGTAGAAGTAGTAGTGGTAGTAGTAGTATTAGTAGAAGTTGGAGCAGGAGTTGGAGTAGGAGTAGTAGTAGTTGTAATAGTAGTAGTTATGGTTGTAGTTGTGGTAATAGTTGTTGTTGTAGTAGTAGTAGTAGCAGTAGTAGAATTAATAGTAGTAGTGGAAGTAGTAGGAGTAGTTTTAGCAAGAGTAGTAGTGGTGGTGGTGGTCGTAGTGGTAGTAGTATTAGTATTACTTATAGTAGTAGTAGTAGTAGGAGTATTTGGAGTAGTAGTAGAAGAAGTTAACGTAGTAGTAGTTATTATTATTGTTGTAGTAGCAGCAGTAGCCATAGTAGTAGTAGCTACAGCAACAATAGAAGCAGCATCTACAGCAATAGTTGTTGCAATTGTAGCAGTGGTCTGAGTAGTAGTAGCATTAGTTGGAATCAGAGTAGTAGTAGCAGTAGTAGGAGTCAAGGTAGTTGTAGCAGTAGTAGGAGTCAAATAAGTAGTAGTAGTAGCAAGATCAGGCGTGGTAGTATTAGTAGTAGTAGCAGTAGTAGTAACAAAAGTGGAAGTAGTAGAAACAGCTGTAATAGTAGTGGCTATAATTATAATACTAACAGTACTAATAATGGTAGCAGTAGTTGTACTAGTAGTAGTAGTAGCAGTAGTTGTAGGAGTACTAGCAGTTGTAAAATAGATGTTGCAGTAATCATAGTAGAAGTAGGAGTTGGAGTTGTAGTAGTAGTAGTAGTAGTAGTAGGAATAAGAATATGAGTGGTACTTGGAGTAGTCATTGTAGTAGCAGTAGTAGTAGATGTCATAGTAGTAGTAGTAGTAATAGTAGTAGTAGTAGCAGCAGTAGTAGTCGGAGTAACAGTAGTACTAGCAATAGCAGCAGCATTAGTAGTAGTAATAGCAATAGTAGTAGTTGCAGCAGAAGAAGTAATTGTAACACTTGTAGTAGGATTAGTTGTAGTAGTTGTAGCAGTATTACTATTAGTAGTTGAAACTGTAGTAGTTGTTGGAGTAGTAGTAGTAATGGTAGTAGTTGTTGTAGTAGTAGTGTAGCAGCAGCAGCAGCAGCAGTAGTAGTAGTAGAAGTAGTAGTCATTGTAGTAGTTGCGGCAGGAGTTGTAGTTGTATTTGCAGTAGTAGAAGTAGTAGCTGTAGCAGATGAAGTAGTAGAAGTACTTGTAGGAGTAGTAATAGTAGTAGTAGTAGTGGTCGCACTAGTAGTAGTGGGTGTAGCAGCAATAGCAGCAGCAGTATTTGAATTAGTTGATGTAGTAGTAGTTGTTGTAGCAGTATTAGTTGTAGTAGTAGTAGTAGCTATAGCAATTGTAGTAGGAGTAGTAGTATGAGAAGTAGTAGTTGTTGTTGTTGTCGGAGTAGTTGTAGTAGTAGTAGGAGTAGAAGCAGGAGTTGCGATTGAAATAGCAGCATGTGTAGTAATAATAGTTGTAGAAGTAATAATAGGAGTACTAGTTGTTGTGGTAATAGTAGTAGTAGGAGTAGCAATAGAAGTAGCAAAAGTAGTAGTCATACTAGTAGTAGTTGTAATAGCAGTAGTAGGAGTTGTAGTTGTAGTTGTTGTTGTAGTAGTAGTAGTAATAGTAGTAGTAGTTGTTGTTGTTGTAGTAATAGCTGTAGTAGTAGTAGTAGTAGCAACCGTAGCAGTACTAGTAGTAGCAGTGGTAGTAGTAGTCAGAGAAGTAATTGTAGTACTTGTTATTATTATTGTCGGAGAAGTCGTAGTAGCAATAGTAGAAGTAGTAGTTGTAGTAGTATTTGCTATTGTAGTTGTAATAATAGTTGGAGCAATAGTAGTAATAGTAGTAGTAGTAGAAGCTGCAGTGGCAAAAGTAGTAGCCATTGTTGTAGTGGCAGTAGTAGTCATCATCGTAGTAGTAGTAGTAGTAGTAGTTATAGTAGAATTAGTAGTAGCAATAGTAGTTGTTGTGGAAGTAGTAGTCGTAGTACTAGTTGTAGTAGTAGTTGTGGAAGTAGTAGTAGTAGTAGTAGTTGATGTTGTAGCAGTAGAAAAAGTTCTAGTAGTAGTAGGTTTTGTTGTTGTTGTTGTTGTTGTTGTACTAGTAGTGTAGTAACAGTAGCAGTAGTAGTTATTGTAGTAGTACAGTAGCAAAGTTGTTGTAGCAGTAGCAGCAATAGTAGTTGTAGTAGTAGCAGGAATAGTAGTTGTAGTAGTAGGAGCAGTAGTTGTAGAAGTTGTAGTAGCAGCAGTAGCAGTAGTAGTAGCTATTATAGTAGTAGCAACAGCAGTAGAAGTAGCACTAGTAGCAGTAGTTGTAGTAGTAGTTGTTCTTGCAGTAGTAGTAGTAGTAGTCCTTATTGTAGTAGTAGCAGGAGTAGTAATTCTGTTAGTAGTAGTAGTAGTAGTAGTTGCAATACTTGTAGTTGTAGTAGTAGGAGTAGTCGTGGTTATAGTTGTTGTAGTAGTAATAGTAGTACTAGTAGTAGTATCAAAAGTAGTTGTAGTAGTTGTAGTAGTTGTTGTAGTTGTAGTAGTAGTGATAGTAATAGTTGCAGTAAAAGTAGTATTAGTAGTTGTAGTAGTACTATTAGTAGTAGTTGTAGTAGTAGTGTAGCAGCAGCAGTAGTAATAGTAATAGTGGCAATAGTAGTAGTAGTAGCAGTTGTTATAGTTGTTGTTGTTGTTGTAGTAGTAGTTGTTGTTTGTTGTTGTTAGTTGTAGTTATTGTTGTAGTAGTAGTTGTTGTTGTTGTTGTTGTAGTAGTAGTAGTAGTTGTTGTAGTAGTAGTAGTAGTTATTGTTGTTGTTGTTGTAGTAGCAGTTGTAGTAGTAGCAACAGCAATATCAGTAGTACTTGTAGCTGTAGTAGTAGTTGTTATTTTTGTTGTAATAGTAGTAGTGGTAGTCATTGTAGTAGTTGTAGTTGGATTTGTTATTGTATTACCAGCTGTAGTAATAGTTGTAGTGGTGGAAGAAGTAGTAGTCGTAGTAGTGTTAATAGTAGTATTTGTTGTAGTAGTAACAGTAGTAGCACGAGTAGTAGTGGGTGTAGCACCAGCTGCAATAGTAGTATTAGAACTAGTCGAAGTAATAGTAGTAGTAGTCGTGGTATTAGCAGTAGTTGTAGTAGTAACAATAAAAGTAGTTGTAGGAGTAGTAGTAGTATGAGCAGGAGTAGTTGTAGTAATTGTAGGAGAAGTAGTAGTAGTAATAGAAGTAGCAGCAGCGATGGCAGTACTAGTAGTAGAAGTAATAGTAGGAGTACTAGTAGTTGTGGTAATATTACTAGTAGGAGTAGCAATAGAAGTAGCAGTAGTAGTAGTACTAGTAGTAAGGGTAATAGTAGTAGTAGGGGTTGAAGTTGTTGTAGTAGTAGTAGTAGTCGTCGTAGTAGTGCCAATAGTAGTAGTGGCAATAGTAGTAGTAGTTGTTGTAGTAGTAGTAGCAGAAGTAGAAGTAGTTGTAGTAGTAGCAATAGAAATAGAGGTAATAGTTGTAGTAGTAGCAATAGTATTTGGGCAAGTGGTGTTAGTAGTAGCAGCAATATCGGTTGCAGTAGTAGTTATAATAGTTGTATTAGCAGTAGTAGTAATAGTGGTTGTAGTAGCAGTAGCAGCAGTAGTACTAGTTATTGTTGTAGTACCAAAAGTAGTAGTTATAAGGGTTGGCATAGTAGTAGTAGTTGCAGTAGTAGAAGTTGTAGGTCTTGTAGTAGTAGTGGTAGTAGTCGTAGGAGTAGTAGTAGAAGTAGTAGTAGAAGTAATAGTAGTAGTAGTAGTAGTAGTAAAAAATAGCTGTAGCTGCAGTAATTGTAGAGGTAGTAGTAGTGGTAGTAGCAATATCAGCAGCAGCAGTAGTTAGTTGTGGTAGTAGGAGTAGTAGTACTAGTAGCAGTGGTAATAGTAGTAGTAGTAGTAAGAGTACTAGTAGTAGCAGTGGTAGTTGTAGTAGTAGTTGTTGTTGTTGTTGTCGTAGTAGTTGTTGTTGTTGTACAAATAGGTGTAGGAAGAGTAGTGGTATGAGTAGTTGTAGTTATTGTAGTAGTATTAGGAGCAGTAGTAGTGGTTGTAGTAGGAATAGTAGTAGGAGTAGCAACAGAAGTATGAGCAATAGTAGAGGTAATAGTAGTAGAAGTACTAGAAGGAGTACTAGTAGCAGTAGTAGCAGTAGTAGTTGCAGGAGTAGTAGACGTCGCAGAAGTTCTAGTAGTAGTAGTAGTAGTAGTGGTAATAGTAGTAGTAGGAGTCATAGTTATAGTAGTAGTAGTCATAGTCGTCATTGTGGTTGCAGTAGTAGCAGTAGTAGTAGCAAGAGATGTAGTAGTCGTAATAGTAGTAGTAGTAGTAGTTGAAGTTGTTGTTGTTGCTATTGTTGTAATAGTAGTAGTAGTGGAATAGTAGAAGTTATAGTAGCAGTAGTAGCGGTAGCAGCTGTAGTAGTAGTACCAGTAGCAGCAGTAATAGTTGTAGTAGTAATAGTAGTAGTAGTTGCAGCAGCAGTAGTAATAGTAGTAGCAATAGTAGCAGCAATAATGGCACTATTAGTAATAGTAGTAGTTGTTGTTGTTGTTGTTGTAGTAGCATTAGTAATAGTAGTGGTAATAGAAGTAGTAGATGTAGTAGTAGTTGCAATAGTAGTAGTAGCAGTAGTAGTAATAGCAGCAGTAGTATTAGTTGCAGTAGTAGTAGAAGTCGAAGCTACAATAGTAGTAATAGTGGCATTTGCAGCACTAGTAGTAAGTAGTAGCAGTAGTAGTAGTAGTAGGAGGAGTAGTAGTAGAAGTAGCAGCGGTAGTTGTAGTAGTAGTAATATCAGTAGGAGTAGTAGTAGAAACAAGAGTAGTAGTAGCAGTAGTAGTATTAGTTGCAGTAGGCATAGTACTAGTAGTAGTAGTAATAGCAATAGTAGTATTTATACTAGTTATAGTTGTTGTGGTAGTAATAGCAGTTATAGTAGTAGTAGTAGTAGTAGTAGTAGTAGTAGTAGTAGTAGTAGTAGTAGTAGTAGTAGTTGTAGTAGTAGTAGTAGTAGTAATGTTAGGAGTAGTTGTTGTGGTAGAAGTAGAAGTAGTAGCAATACTCATCATAGTAGGAGTGTTAGGAGTAGTTGCAGTGGTTGTAGTAGTAGTAGGAATATTAGGATTAATAATAGTAGTGGTACTAGTAGTAGTAATTGTCGTAGCAGTAGAAATCATAGTAGTAGTAGCAGTTGGACGAGTGTCGGGATTAATAGTTGTGGTAGTAGCAGTAGTACTAGTTGTAATCATCGCTGTAGTAGTAGTTGTTGTAGCAACAAAAGTAGCGGTAGTTGTAGCAGTTAGACTTGTGATAGTTGTATTAGTAGTTATAGTTGTACTAGTAGTTGTAGTATTAGTAGTAGTAGTTCTAGTAGAAGTGGTAGCAGTAGTAGTAGTAGAGGTAATGGTTGTTGGAGGAGTAGTAGCTGCAAGAGTAGCAGTAGTGGTAGTAGTAGCTGCAAGAGCAGTAGTGGTAGTTGTTGTTGTTGTAGCAGTCGGAGTAGGAATAGTAGTTGGAGTAGTAGTAGTAGTATAAGTAGTAGTAGTAGGTGGACTAGTAGTAGTAGTGATAGTAGTACTACTAGTAGTAGTGGTGATAGTAGTAGTAGTAGTAGTAGTAGTAGTAGCAGTAGTCAGAGTTGCAACAGTAATAGAAGTAATGGTAGTAGTAGTAGTGGTAGCAGTATTGGTAGTAGTCCTAGCTGCAATAGTCGTAGTAGCTGTAGTGGTAGAAGTAGTAGTATTAGTAGCATTAGTAGTAGTAGTAGTATTAGTGGTAGTAGCAGTGGCAAAAGTAGCAGCAGTAGTTGTTGTAATAGTTGCCAAAGTAGTACTTGTAGCAGCAGAGCTGTAGTACCAATAGTAGTAGTAGTGGTGGTAGTTGTCGAAGTTGCAATACTAACAGTAGTAGTAGTGGTACTAGTAGTAGTAGAGTAGTAGTAGTTGTTGTTGTTATTGTAGTTGTTGGCCAAGTAATAGTAATAGTAGTAGTAGATGTAGTAGTAGTTGTAGCAGTTGTCGTAGTAGTAGGAGGAGGAGGAGGGGCAGTTGTAGTTGTAGCAATAGAAGCACTAGTAACAATTGTGGTAGTCGTAGTAGCTGTCGGAATTGTATTATTATAAGTTCTATTTGTAGTAGCAGTAGTAGTCGGAGTAGTTGTAATAGTAGGAGGAGTAGAAGCAGGAGTAGAAATTGAAACAATAGCATGTGTAGCAGCAATAGTTGTAGAAGTAATAGTAGGAGTACTAGTAGTTATGGTAATAGTTGTAGTAGGATTAGCAATGAAAGTAGCAAAAGCAGCAGTCGTAGTAGTAGTAGTGGTAATAGCAGTAGTAGGAGTTGTAGTTGTAGTTTTAGTAGTAGTAGTCGTAGTAGTAGTAGTGGTAGTAGTAGTAGTTGCAATAGTAGTAGTTGTTGTGGCAGTAGTAGTAGCAGTTGTTGTAGTAGTAATAGCAGCAGCAGTAGTAGTAGTAGTAGCAACCGTAGTAGTACTAGTAGTAGCAGTGGTAATAGTAGTCAGAGAAGTAATTGTAGTAGTAGTTATTGTTGTTGTCGGAGAAGTCATAGTAGAAATAGTAGAAGTAGTAGTTGTAGTAGTATTTACTGTTGCAGTTGTAGTAGTAGGAGGAGGAGTAGTAGTAATAGTAGTAGTAGTAGCAGCAGCAGCAGTGGCAGAAGTAGTAGTCATTGTTGCTGCGGCAGTAGTAGTCATCATCGTAGTAGCACTCGTAGTAGTAGTTGTAGAATTAGTAGTAGCAATAGTAGTTATTGTAGACGTAGTAGTCACCGTGCTAGTTGTAGTAGTAGCTGTGGAAGTAATAGTATTACTGGTAGTAGATGTTGTAGTAGTAGAAGTAGTTCTAGTTGTTGTTGTTGTTGTTGTTGTTGTTGTTGTTGTTGTTGTTGCACTAGTAGTGTAGTAACAATTGCAGCAGTAGTTGCTGTAGTAGCAGCAGTAGCAATAGTTGTTCTAGTAACAGCAGCAGTAGTAGTAGTAGTAGTAGTAGGAATATTAGTTGTAGCAGTAGGAGCAGTAGTTGTACTAGTAGTATTAGTAGTAGTAGTAGTAGTAGCAACAACAGTAGAAGTAGTACTAGCAGCAGTAGTTGTATTAGTAGTTGTTCTTATAGTAGTAGTAGTAGTAGTCCTTATAGTAGAAGTAGCAGGAGTAGTAACTCTATTATTATTAGAAGTAGTAGTAGCAATACTTGTAGTTGTAGTAGTAGGAGTAGTCGTAGTTGTAGTTGTAGTAGTAGGAATAGTAGTACTAGTAGTAGTAGCAGAAGTGGTTGTAATAGTTGTAGTAGTAGTGGTAGTTGTTGCAGTAGTAGTAGTATTAGTAGTTGTAGTAGTACTGGTAGTAGTTGTGATAATAGTCTAGCAGCAATAGCAGCAGCAGCATCAGTAGTAATAGTAGCAGTACTAGTAGGAGAGTAGTAGTAATAGTAGTAGTAGTTGTAGTAGTTGTAGTTGTTGTGGTAATAATAATAGTTGTAGTAGTAGCAGTAGTAACAGGAACAGTACTAGTAGTGGTAGTTGTAGTTGTAGTAATCGTCATAGTAGTTGTAGGAATAGTGCTAGTAGAACTAGTTGTAGTAGTAGTAGTAGAAATAGTTGTAGTAGCACTAGTAGCAGCAGTAGTGGTAGTAGTAGTAGCAGTAGTAGTAGAATTAGTTGCAGTAATCGTAGTAATAGTTGTTGTAGTAGTAGTTGTTGTTGTAGTAGTAGTTGTTGTAGCAGTAGCAGTAGTAGGGGGAGGAGCAGTAGCAGTACTAGTAGTAGTAGTAGTAGTTGTTGTTGTTGTACTATTAGTGTAGCAGCAACAATAGTAGTAGTAGTAGTATTAGCAATAGTAGTTGAAGTAGCAACAGCAGATGTAATAGTACAAGTAGCAGCAGTTGCAGTAGTACTTGTAGCAGTAGAAGTTGTGCTAGTAGGAGTAGTTGCAGTCGTTGTTGTTGTTGTATCCTTGTTGTAGAAGTAGTAGCAGTATTTGCAGCAGTAATAGAAGTAGTAGCAGCAGCAGTACTTGTAGTGGTAGTCGTAGTAGTCATCGTCGTAGTAGTAGGAGTAGTACTAGTAGAAGTAGTTATAGTTGTAGTAGTAGTGATAGTAGTAGTACTACTACTAGTAGTAGTAGTAATAGTAGTAGAATTTGTACTAGTAATCGTGGTAGTAGCAGCAATTGTTGTTGTTGTAGTCGTAGGAGTAGTCGTAGGACTAGTAGTATTAGTAGTTGTGGTGGTAGTAGTAGTAGAAGTAGTAGTAATAGTAGTAGTTGTTGTTGTGCTAGTAGCGTAGCCGCTTTAGCAGCAGAAGCAGTGGCAATAAAGGTAGTACTAGTAACAATAGTTGTAGTAGTAGTAGTAGTCATGATGGCAGTAGTAGTAGGAGTAGTAGTTGGAGTAGTTGTAGTAGTAAGTAGCAATAGTTGTTGTAGTAGTAGTCGCAGAGTAGTTGTACTAGTAGTAGTAGTAGTTGTTGTTGTTGTTATTGTAGTAGTAGTTGTTGTTGTAGTAGTAGTAGTATCAGTAGTAATACAAGTAGGTGTTGGTGTTATAGTAGTACTTGTAGTAGTTGTTGTAGTAGTAGTATAGCAGTAGTAGGAGTAGCAGTAGTAGTAGTGGTAGTAGTAGCAATAGTAGTTGTACTATTGGTAGTAGTAGGAGTTGTAGTAGTAGTAGAAGTAGTAGTAGAAGTAGCAGTTATAATAGTAGTTGCAGCAGTAGCAGTAGTACTAGAAGAATAAGTTGTTGAAGCCATAGTAGTTGTAGTAGTAGCAGCAGTAGTAGCAATAGTTGTTGTAGTAGTTGAATTAGTAGCAGTAGCAATAGCAGCAACCACCACTGTAGCAGCATCAATAGTAGTTGTAGTAATTGTAGTAGTAGTATGAGTGGCAGTAATTGCGGCTGTAGTAGTAGTAGTGGCTGCAGCAGCAGGAGTAGTAGTAGTACTAGCAGCAACTATAATAGCAGTAGTAGCAGTAGTATCAGTAGCAATAGTACTACGAGTAGTAGCAATAGTAGCAGTAATAATAGCACTAGTAGTAATAGCAGCAGTAGAAGCAGCAGTAGTTAAAGTAGTGTAGTAGTAGTAGTTTTTGCTGTAGCAGTAGCAGCAACAGCAGCAGTAGCAGTTGTAGTATTAGCAAAAGTAGGAGTAGTATTAGCAACAGCAACAGTAGTAGTAGTAGTAACTGTAGTAGCAGCAGCTAGACTAGTAGTAGCATCAAGTGCAGTAGCAGTAGTGCTAGTAGTAGCAACAACAGCAGTAGCTATACTAGTAGTAGTGGAAGTGCTAGTAGTAGTAGTAGTTGTTGTAGAAGTAGAAGTAATAGAAGTAGTAGTAGGAGGAGAAGTAGTAGTAGTAGGAGTAGGAGTACCATTTGGAGTATTTGTAGTAGTAGTAGTTGTTGTTGTTGTAGTACCAGTGGTAGAAGCAGAAGGAATAGTACTAGTTGTAGCAGGAGTAATAATAGTAGTATTAGTAGTGGTAGTAGTATAGCAGCAGTAGTAGTAGCAGAAGTAGCAGGAATAGTCATAGTTGGAGTAGCAGCAACAACAACAGTAGTACTTGTGGTAGTAATAGAAGTAGTAATAGTACTAGTAGTTGTAGTTGTAGTAGATGCAATAACAATAATAGTAGCAGCAACAATAGTAGAAATAAAATTATTACTGGTAGTAGTAGTACTAGTAGTAGTAGTGGTAGTAGTCGAAGTGGCGGCAACAGTAGTAGTAGTAGTAGCAGTAGTAACATTAACAGAAGTAGAAGGAGCAGTACTAGAAGCAACAGCAGTAGTAATAGTAGCAGAAGTAGTGGAAGTAGTAGTAGTAGCAGCAGTAGCAGCAGTAGCAATAGTAGTCATAGAAGCAGTAGTAGTAGAAGCAGTAGTCATGGTAGTTATAGTAGTAGCAGTGGAAGCAGTAGTTGTAATAGTAGTTGTGGCAGTAGCAGTAGTATTCGCCGTAATACTAAAAGTAGTTATAGTAGAAGCATTATTATTAGTAGCAGAAGTAGTAACTTTAGTACAAGTCATAGTACTAGTAGAAGTAATAGTTGTCGTAGTCGCTAAAGTTGAAGTAGCAGTAGTAGTAGTAGTAGGAGAAGTGGTAGTTGCAGTAGTAGTAGCAACAGTTGTACTAGTAGTAGTAGCAGCCATCGTAGCAGAAGTAGCAATAGTTGTAGCAATAGTAATAGCAGAATCCGCATTAGTAGCTGTAGTAGCAGTCGTAGTGGCAGTAGTAGTAGTAGTAATAGTAGTAGTTGTAGTTG
>RXID01017357.1:0-17610 GCA_005019695.1 Trichopus zeylanicus subsp. travancoricus
GTAGTAGTAGTAGTCATAGTAGTAGTGGGAATGGCAGCAATAGTAGCTTTAGCAGCGGTAGCTGTAGTAGTTATAGGTGGAGGTGGTGGAGCAGTACGAGTATTATTTGGAGTAGGAGTAGGAGTTGTAGTAGTAGGTGTAGTAATAGTAGTTGGATTAGAAGTAACAGTAGGAGTTGGAGGAAGTGTAGTAGTAGTAGTAAAAATAGTTATAGAAGTAGTAGTGGAAGTAGTAGGAGTTGGTGTATGGGTAGGAGTAGTAGTAACGAAAGTAGGAGTTGGTGGAGGAGGAGGAGGAGTAGTAGTAGTAGCAGTATTTGTAGCAGTTGTAATAGAAGTATTAGTAGTAGTAGGAGGAGGAGGAGGAGGAGGAGCAGTACGAGCAGGAGGAGGAGTAGCAGTAGTAGGAGTATTAATAATTATTGAAGAAGTAGAGGAAGTAGTAGGAGTCATTGTAGGAGTAGGAGTAGTAGTAGCAGAAGTAGGCGTAGGAGTTGGAGTAGCAGTAGTAGAAGTACTAGTAGTAGTTGTAGTAGTTGTAATAGAAGTAGTAGCAGCAGCAGTAGTAGTAGTAGTGGCAATAGCTACAACAGATGCAACAGCATCAATAATAGTAGTAGTAGTAGTAGCAGTTCTAATAGTAGTAGTAGTAGTAGTAGTAGGAGTTATAGTAGTAGTAGTACTAGTAGTAGAAATAGTCAAAGTAGCAGAAGTAGGAGTAGTAGTAGTAGTACGAGCTGTAGTGGCAGCAGTACGAGTCGCAGTAGTAGTACTATTAGTAGTGGGAGTAGTAGTAGTCACTGCAGTACTAGTGCTAGCAATAGCAGTAGCATTGTAGTAGTAGTAGTAATAGTATTGGTACTATTAGTAGTAGTCGTGATAGTAGTAATAGTAGTAGTAGTAGTAGTAGGTGGAGTAGTAATATTCGTAGTAGTAGAAGCTAAGGCAGCTGTAGTTGCTGTAGTAATAATAGTAGTAGAGTAGTAGTTGCGCTAGAAGAATAGAACTACTAGTAGTAGTAGTAGTAGTTGAAGGAGTTGTAGTAGTAGCAGGTGGAGTAATAGTAGTATTATTTGGTGTAGTAGTAGCAGTATTGTTAGTGGGAATAATTGTAGTTGCAGGAATAGTAGTGGTACTAGTAGAAGCAGTTGTAGTTGTAGTGTAGTAGTAGCAAAAGTCATAGTAAGAGTATTTGTAGTAGCTATAGTAGTAGTAGTAGTAGAAGTTATAGTGGTCATAATAGTTGACCTAGCTATAGTAGTGGTAGAAGCAATAGTAGTGGTCATAGTAGTAGTTGTAGTAGTCGTGGTGGTAGTAGTAGTAGTAGTATTAGTAGTAGTAGTAGTAGTAGAACTTGTACTAGTGGTCATAGTAGTAGTAGTGGTGGTAGTAGTTGTAGTACAACTTGTACTAATGGTCGTAGTAGTAGTAGTAGTAGTAATAGTAGTTGTAGTTCGCGTTGTCGTAGTAATAGAAGTAGTAGTAGTAGTAGGAGCAGTAATTGTTGTAATAGTAGTAGTTGTAGTAGTAGTAATAGTTGTATTTGTAGTAGTAGTAGTTGTTGTTGTATTAGGAGTAGGAGCAGGAGTAGAAGCAGGAGTAGCGGGAGTAGGAGTAGGAAAAGTAGTAGTAGTAGTCGTAGTTGTTGTCGTAGCAGTAGTATTAGTAGTAGTAGGAGTAGTAGTAGTAGTAGTAGTAGGACTGGGAGTAGGACTAGGAATTGGAGTAGTTACCGGAGTCGTAGTAGTTGGAGTAGCAAGCCAGTAGTAGTAGTAGGTGTGGGAGTAGGAGTAGTAGAAGTAGTACTAGTAGTCATAGTTGTCGCAACTGTAGTAGATGTAGTAGTTGTAGTAGTTATATTCTAAGTAGTAGCAGTAGTAGTAATCGGAGTAGTAGTAGTATTAGAAGTAGCAATAATAATAGTAGTTGTAGTAGCAGTTGTAGTAGTAATAGTTGTAGTAGTTATAGTTATAGTAGTAGTTGGACTATTGGAACGAGTTAAGAGTTGGAATAGGAGTAGTAGCAAGTGTTGTAGTAGTAGTAGTAGTGCTAGTAGGAGTCGTAATAGCAGCAGTAGCAGGAGTAGCTATTGTATTTGAAATATTAGGGGGAGGAGTAGTAGTTGTGGTTGTTGTTGGAGTAGGAGTACGAGTGCTAATACGAGTAGTAGCAGCAGCAAAAGTATTATTGGTAGTCGTAGCAATAGTAGTTGCAGTAGTAGTAGTAGTAGTAGTTGTTGTTGTTGTAGTAGTAGTAGAAGTTGTAGTAGTAGTTGCAGTAGTAGTAATAGTAGTAGTAGTTGTTGTAGTACTAATAGTAGTAGTTGTAGTAAGAGTAGTAGTAGTAGGCAGAGTAGTAGTGGTAGCAATAGTTGTAGTAGTGCTAGTAGTAGTAGCAGTAGTAGGAGTAGCAACAGTTGTAGTACTAATAGTAGTAGTTGCAGTAAGAGTTGTAGTAGTAGGGGGAGTTGTAGTGGTAGCAGTAGTAGTGCTAGTAGTAGTAGCAGTAGTAGGAGTAGCAGGAGTAATAGCAGTAATAGTAATCGTTGGAGTTATAGGAGTAGTGGTAGAAGTAGTAGGAACGTTAGGCGGAGAAGTATTAGGAGTAGTAGTACAGTAATAGTAGTAGTCATAGTATTTGTTGTAGAGTATTAGGATTAGTAGTTGTAGTAGTAGCAGCAGCAATAGCAGTAGTCTTATAGTAGTAGTAGTAGTCGTGGTGGTAGTAATAGTATGAGAGGCAACAGCAACCGCAGTTGTAGTAGTTGTACCAGTAGTACTAGTTGTAGCATTAGTAGCCGAAGTAGCAGTAATAGCTGTATTAGTTGTACCAGTAGTTGTAACAGCAAAAGCAGCAGTAGTAGTAGTTTTAGTAGGAGTTGGTGCATGAGTAGGAGTAATTATACTTGTAGTGGTGGTAGTAGAAGTTGTAGTAGTTGCAGTAGTAGCAGCAGTAGTAGTAGCAATAGTAATAATAGTTGTAGTTATGGTCATAGTAGGTGTAAGAGTAGGAGTAGTAGTAGGAGTAGTAGTTGTAGTAGTAATAGGAGTAGTTGTCTTAGTAGTTGTAGTAGTACTAGTAGTAGTATTAATAGCAGTAGTAGTAGTAGCTACAATACTAGTAGTAATAGTTATTGTAGAAGTGGTAGATGTAGTAGTAGTTGTAGTAGTAGAAGTAGTAGAAGGAGTTGTAGTAGTAATAGGAGTTCGCGTAGGAGTAGTTGTAGTAGTAGTGCTGGTAGTTGTAGTAGCAGTAGTAGTAGCAGCAATGGTAGTTGTAGAAGTAGTAGTAGGAGGAGGAGGAGGAGGAGTAGTATTAGTAGTAGTAAAAGTAGTAGTAGTAGTAGTTGTTGTTGTTTTTATTGTAGTAATAGTACTAGATATCATAGTAGGAGTAGGAACAACAGTAGTAATAGCAGTCGCAGAAGTTGTAAGAGTTGTAGTTGTAGTAGTAGGAGTAATAGTAGAAAAAGCAGTAGAAGTAGTAGTAGTAGTAGCAGTAGGAATAGCAGTTGTATTAGAAGTAGCAGTACGGGTAGTATTAGCAGTAGCTGAAGCAACAATAGCATTAGTTGGAGTACTAACAGTAGAATTCAGAGCGGTAACAATTATAATTATATTAGTAGTCATCATTGCAATAGAAGTTCTAGTAATAGTTGTAGTAGCAGTAGTGGTAATTATAATAGTATTAGAAATAATTATAGTTTTAGTAGTAGTAATAGTTGTAGTTGTTATAGAAGCATTAGGAGTACTAGTCGTAGTAGTAGCAGTAGCAGTAGTAGTTGTTATTGTAGTAGTCATAGTAGTAGTCGTAGCAGTAGTAGTAGTAGGAGCAACAATATTTGAGGTTGTACTCCTACTAGTAGTAGTAGCCTTTGTTGTAGTTGCAGCAAATGTAGTTATAGTACTAGTTGTTGTTGTAGTAGTAGTAGTTGTTATTATAGTAGTAGTAGTAGTCATAGTAGAAGTAGTAGCAGGAGTAGTAGTAGTATTAGTTGTATTAGCAATTGTAGTAGTAGTTGTAGTAGTAGTAGTTATTGTTGTTGTTGTTGTTATTATTGTTGTCATAGTCGTAGTAGTGGAAGTAGTAGTAATGGCAGCAGTAGTAGTAACCATACTAGTAGTGGCAGTAGTAGTAGTAGGAGTAGTAGTAGTGGTGGTAGTAGTAGGAGTAGCAGTAGTAGTTGTAATAGTAATAGTTTTAGTAGTAGTTGCAGTAGTGGTAGTAGATGTTATAGTAGAAGCAATTGCAGTATTAGCAGCTACAGTGGCAGTAGTAATTATTGTTCTTGTTGTTGTTGTAGTAATAGTAGCTGTAGTAGTTGTTGTAATAGCAGTAGCAGTAGTAGTAGTAGAAGTAGTATTACTAGCATTAGTAGTAGTAGTTGTTGGAGTAATACTACTGCTTGCAGTAGCAGTTCTAGTAATAGCAATAATAGCAGTAGTAGTTATAGGAGTAGTCTTAGAGGTAGTAGTAGTAGTTATTGTTATTGTTGTTGTCGTAGTAGGTGTAGTAATAGTAGTAGTTGTAGTTGGAGTAGTAGTAAGGGTAGTAGTACTAGTAGTAGTAGTCGTAGTAGTAGTTGTAGTAATAGTAGTAGCAGCAGCAGGAGTAGTAGTAGTAGTAATAGGAGTAGTAGTAGTAGTTATTATAGTAGTAGCAGTAGTATTGGTAGTAGTGATAGTAGTAGTTCTCGGAGTAGTAGTAGTACTAGTAGAAATAGTTGTAGCAGTAGTCGCAATAGTAGTCGTACTAGAGGTAGTAGTAGTAGTAGTAGTAGTAGCGATAGAAGTAGTAGTAGTAGTAGTAGTATTAGTAGCAGTTGTTGTTGTTGTTGTTATTGTAGTAGAAGTAGCTGTTTTAGTAGTAGCGATAGTTGTGGTAGTAGTTGTAGTAGTTGTCGTTGTAGTAGTAGTTGTTATTGTTGTGTCTGTAGTAGGGGTAGCAGTCATAGTAGTGGTAGTAGCACGAGTGGTAATAGTATTAGAAGCAGAAGTCGTAGTAGTTTTAGACACAGTAGTAGGTGGATTAGTAGAAGTTGTACGAGTAGTAATTGTAGTAGTAGTAGTTGTTATTATTATTGTAGTAGAGGCGTTAGTTGTTGTAGTAGTAGTAGCAGTAGTAGTAGTAGTACTAGTAGTAGTAGTAGTGGTAGTAGAAGTAGTAGTAGTAGAAATAGTAGTAATAGTTGTAGTAGTAGTAGTAGTAGAAGAAGAAGTACTAGCAGTAGTTGTTGTTGTTGTAGAAGTCATGGTAGTAGTAATTGGTGTAGGTGGAGTAGTAGTAGTAGTACGAGTTGCAGCTGCTGCAGCAGCAATAGTAGTAGTTGTAGCAGTTGCAGTGGTAGCAGCAGCAATAATAGTAGTAGTAGTAGGAGCAGTAGCAATAGCAACAGCAAAAGTAGTCATAACTGTAGTAGCAATAGTAGTAGTAAAAGTAGTAGTAATAGTAGTAGAAGTAGTAATAGTTGTAGCAGTAGTACTCGTTGCAGTAATAAAAGTAGTAGTAGTAGTACTAGTTTTAGTAGCAATAGTAGTAGTAGTAGTAGTAGTAGAAGTAGTGTTAATAGTTGTTGTCACAGTAGTAGTACAGGGAGTTGTAGTACTAGTAGTAGTAGTAGTAGTAGTAGTAGTAGTAGTAGTAGTAGTAGTTAGTGGAGCAGGGGCAGCAGTACGGGTAGTCATAGTAGCAGTAGAAGTAGTAGTAGGAGGAGGAGGAGCAGTAGTAGTAGTAGTAGTAGTAGTACCAGCAGCAGTGGCAGTACTAGGAGAAGTAGTTGTAGCATTAGTAATAGTAGTATTGGTAGTTGTAATAGTAGTCGAAGAAGTTGTAGCAATGGCATAAGTAATAGCTGTCGTAGTATTCATAGTAGTAGTAGTCATATTAGTAGTAATACGTGTAGTAGTAGTTGTAGTAGTAGTAGTAGTAGTTTTAGTTGTAGTAGTAAGAGGAGTCAGTGTCGGAGTAGGGGTAGTAGTAGGAGCAGTAGTAGTGGTAGTAGTAGTAGTAGGAATAGAAGTAGTAGGAGTAGGAGGAATAGTAGGAGTTGCAATAGACGTACTACCAGTAGTAGCAGTAGAAGTTGAAGTAATAGTAGTAGTAGGAGTAGTAGTAGTTATAGTAGCAATAGTAATAGTAGTAGTAGTAGTAGTAGTAGTAGTAGTAGTAGTAGTAGTAGTAGTAGTAGTAGTAGTAGTAGTAGTAGTAGTAGAGGTAGTAGTAGTTGTAGCATTAGTAGTAGTAGCAGTAGTAGCAGCAGCAGTAGTGGTAGTAGTAGAGGTAGTGGTAGTAACAACATTGGTAGTAGTGTAGTAGTCATAGCAGTAGTAGCTATTGTACTAGTCATAGTAGTAACAGTAATGCTAGTAGTTGTGGTAGTAGAAACTGTTGTATTAATAGCAGCAACAACGTCAGTAGTGCTAGTAGTAGTAGTACAGCTACTAGTAGTATAAGTAGTTGTTGTAGTAATAGTATTAATAGTTGGAGTCATAGTTGTAGTACTTGTAGTAGCAGTAGTGGTGGTAGTATGAGTATTGATAGTACTAATAGTTGTAGTAGTAGTAGTAGCAATAGCAGCAGAAGTAGTAAAGTAGTAATAGGAGTATTAATAGTAGTAATAGTAGTAGTCAGAGTAGTAGTATTGGTAGTTGTAGTTGGAGTAGTATTAGTAGCGGTAGTAGTAGTAGTAGTAATAGTAGTAGTAGTAGTAGTAGTAGCAGCAGCAGCAGCAGTAGTAGCTGTCGTAGTAGTAGTACTAGCAGTAGAAGCTGTTGGAGTAGTAGCAGTAGTATCAGTAGTAGGAGTTCGAGTAGTAGTATTTGAAGTAGTTGCAGTGGTAGTAGTAGTAGTAGCTCAAGTAGTAATAGAAGTTGTAGCAGTAGTAGTAGTAGGAGAAGAAGTAGTAGTAGTAGAAGTAATAGTAGTAGTAACATTAATAGTCGTAGGAGTAGTAGTTGTAGTATCAGTAGTAGTAGCAGTTGTAGTACCAGTGGTGGAAGTAGTAGTAATGGGGACACAAGTAGTAGCTCGAGTGGTATCAAAAGTAGTAGTAGTAGCAGTAATAGTGCGAGTACTAGCCTTAGTAGTAGCATTAGTTGCAGCAATGACAGTAGTAGAAGTCGTAGTATAAGTAGGCAGATTAGTTGTAGTTTTAGTAGTAGTAGTAGTAGTAGTAGTAGTAGTACTTGTTGTAGTAGTAGTTATAGTAGTATCAGTAGTAGTATCAGTAGTAGTAGGCATGGCGGCAGCGGCAGCAACAGTAGTAGTAGTAGTAGTAGTGAAAGTAGTAGGAGTAGTAGTAGTAGTAGTAGTAGTAGAACAAGAACAAGAAGAAGAAGAACAATTAGTAGAAGTGGTAGTAACAGTAGTAGTAGCAGCAGTAGTAGTAGAAGCAGTTATAGTAGCAGTAGTAGTGGAAGTAGTTGTAGTACTAGCAGCAGCAGTAGTAGTTGCGGTAGTAGCGGCTGTAGTAGTAGTAGTAGTTGTTGCAGCAGCAGTAGTAGTAGCAGCAATCGCAACTACAGCAGCAGTACTAGTAGTAGTGTTAGGACTAGTAGGCTTAGTCATTGTTGTGGTAGTAGTAGTAATGGTAGTAGTCGCAGTAAGAGAAGAAGTAGCTGTAGGAGAAGTAGTAATTGCTACAGCAATAATTATTTGCAGCCGCAACAGCAGCAACAACAATAATAGTGGTTGTAGTTGCCCTAGTAGTAGTAGTTGTTAGAGCAGCCGCACTAGTAGTTGTTGGTGTAGTAGCAGTAGTAGTAGTACTAAATTGTAATAGTAGTAACACTAGTAGTTACTATAGTAGTAGCAGCAGTTATAGTAGCAGCCGGAGTAGCAGTCGTTGTAGCAGAAGTAGTAGTATTATTCGTGGTAGTTGCCACATCAGTTGTGGTAGTAGTAGTTGCAGTAGCATTAGTTGCGGTAGTAGTATTACTAGCAGCAGAAGTAGTTGCAATAGTAGTAGTAGAAGCAACAGCAGCAGCAGTAGTATAGTAGCAACCGTAGTAGTAGCAGCAGCAGTAGAAGCAGTAGTTGCAGTAGTAGTACAAGTAGTAGCAAAAGTGCAGCAATTACAGTAGTAATAGGTGAAGCAGCAGTAGTAGTAGCAGTCATAGTAATTGTAGTAGCAATAACAGTAGTGGTAGTAGCAGTAGTATTATTTGTAGCAGCAATAGTAGTAGCAGTGGCAAAAGTAGCAAAAGTTGTAGTAGTAGTACTAGTAGTAGTTATAGTAGAAGCAGTAGCAGTATTAGCGACAATAGTTGTAATCGCAGTGGTACTAGTAGTGGTAGTCATAGTAGTAGTTCTAACAATAGTATTAGTAGTAGCAGTTGTAGTTGTTGTTGTTGTTGTTGTAGTAGTAGTAGTAGTAGTAGTAGTTGTTGTTGTTGTTTTTGTACTATTAATAGTAATAGTACTAGTAGTAGAAGTAGCAGGAGTAGTTGCAGTAGCAGTAGCAGGCGAAGTAGTGGGAGCAGTAATCATAATAGTTGTGGTTGTTGTAGCAGTAACAACGATAGTAGCTGTTGTAGTTGTAGAAGTAGTAGCAAATGTAGTAGCAGTAGGAGTAGTATTAGAAATAGTGATCTTAGTGGTAGTAGCAGCAACAACAACAGCAGTAGTTGCAGTAGTAGCAGCAGTATTAGTAGTCACAGTAGTTGTAGTCGAAGTATTAGTAGTAGTAGTAGTACCAAAAGTAGAAGCAACAGTACTAGAAGTAGTTGTAGTAGAAGTAGTAGCAGAAGTAGCAGTGGTTATAGTAGCAGTACTAGTAGTAGCAATAGTGGTAGTGGGAGCAGTAGTAGTTTTAGTTATAGTAGAAGTAGTAGCTGCAGTAGTTGTATTTGTAGAAGCAGTAGCAGAAGTACTAGGAGTTGGAGTAGTAGCAGTAGTTGTAGAAATTATTGCCATAATAGTAGTAGTAGCAGCAACAACAACAGGAGTACT
This sequence comes from Trichopus zeylanicus subsp. travancoricus, assembly GCA_005019695.1. NCBI lineage: Eukaryota > Viridiplantae > Streptophyta > Magnoliopsida > Dioscoreales > Dioscoreaceae > Trichopus > Trichopus zeylanicus. The sequence continues at coordinate 8,949 of RXID01017357.1, forward strand.
TGTAGTAATAGCAGCAGTAGCAGTAGTAGCAGTAGTAATAGTTAGAGAAGTAGTAGTCGTTGTAGTAATAATTGTCGAAGGTGTAGTAGTACTTCTAGCAGTTGGAGCAGTAGTAGAAGTAGAAGCAGTAGCAGTAGTTGTCGAAGTAGAAGTAGTAGTAGTAATAGAAGAATAAGTAGTTTTAGTAAAAGTAGTAGTAGTAATGGTAGTAGTAGCCGTAGTAGGAGTAGTCGTATTTAGTAGTAGTCCTCATAGTAGTGTGGTAACAATAGCAGCAGCAGCAGCAGTAGTAGTAGGACATGTAGTAATAATTGTTATAGTTGTTTTGGTAATAGTAGGACTAGTACCAGTAGTTGTACTAGTTGTGTGGAAGTAGGAGCAGGTGTACTAGTAGCATTAGTGGTGGTAGTGGTAGTCATAGTAGTAGTAGTAGTCACAGTAGTAGAAGTACTAGTAGTGGTAGTAGTAGTAGTAGTACTAGTAGAAGTAGTAGCGATAATCATAGTAGTAGTAGTAGTTGTAGTAGTAGCACGACTAGTTGTACTACTAAGGAGAGTAGTAGTGGTTGAAGTAGTAGCAATAGTAGTAGTAGTAGTAGCTATTATCGTAGTTGTTGCCACAACAACATCAGTATAAGTAGTACTGGTGGTGGTAGCAGTAGTAGAAGTTGTCGTAGTAGTCGTAATATAGAAAAAGTTGTAGGAATAGTAGTAGTAGGAGTTGGATTAGGAGTCGTAGCACTTGTAGTAGTAGTATTGGTAGTAGTGACAGTAGTAGTAGGAGTAGGAGGAGCAATAGTAGTTGTAGTAGTAATAGTAATTATTGTTGTTGTAATTGTAGTAGTAGTAGTAGTAGCAGTAGTAGTAGCAGAAGTGTAGCAATAGCTATAGCCATAATTGTGTTAGTAGTTAGTAGGCTAGTAGCGTAACAGCAGCAAAGTATAGTAGTGGGTAGGAGTTGTTTTATTAGTAGTCGCAAAACGCAGTTGTCGCGGTTAGATAGTTGGTTAGTAGGCGTAGTAAGTAGTAGGAAAATGAGTAGTTGTAGCTGTAATAGAAGTAGTAGTAGTAGTACTATTGGTAGTAGTAATTGTTGTAGTTGTAGGCGTAGTATTAGTGCTAATAGTAGTAGTTCTAGTAGTGGTGTACTAATTGTAGTAGTGGTAGTAGTGTAGACGTAGTAGTAGTTATTGTAGTAGTAGTAGCAGTAGAATTAGTAGTAGCAGCAGTAATAGTAGTGGAAGTAGTTGTGGTAGCAGTGGTCATAGTAGTTGTTGTAGTTTGAATAGTTGCAGAAGCAGTAGTTGTAGTAGTAGTGGTCCTAGTAGTAGTTGTAGAATTATTATTAGTAGTAGTTGTAAGAGTAGTAGTAGTAGTAGCTACTGCAGTAGCTAGAGTAGTTATAGCAGTAGTAGTCATCATTATTATTGTGATACTAATATTTGTAATTGTTGTAGTAGTACTAGTTGTAGGAGCAACAGCAATAGCAGCAGCAACAATAGTAGTAGTAGTAGGAGTTGTATCAGTAGCAGTAGTAGTAAAAGTACTAGTAGTAGTAATAGTATGAGGAGTAGTAGTTTTCAAATTAGTAGCAGTAGGAGTAGTAGTAGCTGTAGTAGCAATAGTAGTAGTTCTCGTAGTAGCAGTAGTACGAGTACGGGTGGCAGTAGTGGTAGTCGTAGTGGTAGTTGTAGTGGTATTTGAAATAGGAATAGTACTACTAGTAATTGTAGTAGTAGTAGAAGTAGTAGCAGGAGTAGTGGTAGTAGCAGCAGCAGCAGTTGTAGTACTTGTTGCACCAGTAGCAATAGCAGTAGTAGTTGTTGTTACTGTTGTTGTAGTAGTAGTAGTAGTACTAGTAATAGTAGTAGTAGTTGTTGTGGTAATAGTAGAAGTAGTATGAGTTATCTTTATAGTAATAGTAGTAAGAGTAGTTGTATTTGTAGCTATAGTAGTAGTCATTGCAGTAGTTGTAGGAGAAGTAGTTGTTGTAATAGTAGTATTAATGGGAGTATTGGTAGGAGAAGGAGTAGGAGTTGGAGCATAGGTCGTAGAGTGGTGGTAGGTGTAGCAGTAGGAGGAGCGGGAGTAGTAGTAGTAGCAGCAGTAGTGATAGTTGTAGTAGTAGTTATAGTAGTAGTTGGAATAGTACTTTTTACTATAGTAGTAGTAGTTGTTGTTGTTGTAGTCCTAATAGTGACAGTACAATAGTGGTAGTAGTAGTAGTATTAGTAGTAGCAATAATGGCAATAATAGTAGTAGTAGTAGTAATAGTAGTAGTAGTCCTAGTAGCTGTTGAACTTGTAGTAGTTGTAGTAGTACTAGTAGGGGTTGCGGTAGGAGTCAGAGTCGTAGGAGCAGTGGAAGGTGCAGTAGTATTACTATGTGTAGTAGTATTAGGAGTAGGATTGGTAGTGGTAGTAGTAGTAGTAGTAGTAGTCAAGGTAGTTATTGTAGTAATTATAGTAGTAGGAGTAGTAGTTGTTGTTGTTGTAGTAGTAGTATTGATAGTAATAGAAGTAGTACTATCAATAGTAGTTTTAATAGTAGTAGCAGCAGTAATAGTAGTAGTAGTAGTATTAGTTGTTGTTGTTGTAGTAGTAGTAATAGCAATAGTAGAAGTAGAAGCAGTAGTAGTTGCAATAGTGATAGGAGTAGTAGTGGTGGTAGTAGTAGTAGTAGTGATAGGAGGAGGAGTAGAGGTAGTAGTAGTAGTGATCGGAGAAGTAGTAGTAGTAGTAGTGATAGTGATAGTAGTATTAGTAGTTGTAGTCATAGTAGTAGTAGTAGTTGTTGTTGTTGTTGTAGTAGTAGTAGTAGTAGTAGTGGTAGTAGTAGTAGTAGTAGTAGTACTAGTAGTAGTAGTTGTAGTAGTTGTGGTACTTGTAGTAGTAGTAGTAGCCGTAATAGTACTGGTAGTAGTAGTAGCAGTTGTAGTAGTAGTAGCAGCAGGAGTAGTAGTAGCAGTTGTAGTAATTGTTGTAGCAGTAGCATGAGAAGGAGTTGTAGTAGTAGTAGCAATAGTAGTAGTTGTAGTAGTCATAGTAGCAACAGCAACAACAATAATAGTAGCAGTAGTAGTAGTGGTAGCAGTAGCAGTAGTAGTAGTTGTTGCAGTAGTAACAGCAGTAGCTGGAGAATCACCAGTAATAGTTGTACTAGTAGTAGATATTGTTGTAGATGTGTCAGTAGTAACAGTAGTGGCAGCAACAGCAGTAGTAATTGTAGTTGTACTAATAGTTGTAGTAGCAGTCATTGCATTACTAGCAATAGTAGCTGTAGTAGCAGCAGTAGTAGTTGTCGTAGTAGCAGCTTCAGTAGTAGTAGTCATGGTGGTAGTAATAGTTGTAGTAGTAGCAGGAGCAGTGGTAGTTGCAGGAGCAGAAGTAGTCCCAGTAGTAATAGTTGCCGAAGTAGCAATTGTAGTAGTGGTAGTTCTAGTAGTAGTAGTAGCAGTTGTACTAGTAGTAGTAGTACTTGTAGTAGTAGTACTAGCAGTAGTGATAGTAGTTTAAGTCATGCAAGTTGTAGTAGGTGCAGTTGTAGTATAATAAGTAGTAATAGTAGTGGCAGTAGTAGTAGTAGTAGTAGTAGTAGTAGTAGTAGCCATTGTAGTAATTGTAGTACTAGCCACTGTAGTAGTAACAGTAGTAGCCATTGTAGCAGTAGTAGTCGCAACAGCAGTAGCGGTAGTAGTAGCTATAGTAGTAGTTGCAGAAATAGTAGAAGTTGGAGGAGTAATTGTAGTAGGAGTAGTAGTTGTTTTATTAGTACCAGTAGCCGCAATAATAGTAGTAGTTGTTGTGGTAGTAGTAGTAGTAGCAATAGTATTAGTAGTTGTTGTTGTAGCCGCAGCAAAAGTAGTAGTAGTATTAGTAGTAGTAGTAGAAGCAGTAGTAGTAGGAGCAGTAGCGGGAGGAGTAGTAGTAGTAGTTGGAGTAGTAGTGCTAGTAGTAGAAGTGGTACCACTAATAGAAGGAGTAGTTGTTGTTGTTGTTGTCATTTTTGTAGTAGAAGTAGTTGTTGTTGTAGTTGTTGCAGTAGTACTAGTAGTAGTAAGACTAGCCACAATAGTAGCAGTATTAGTAGTTGTAGTAGTAGTAGTGGTAGTAGCAGTAGCAGTAGTCGTCGACGTAGCAGTAGTAATAGTAGTACTAGTACTAATAGCAGCAGTACTGGCAATTATTGCAATAGTAGTAGTTGTTGTAGCGACATTAGTTGTAGAAGTAGTAGTAGTAGTATTAGTAACTGTATTAGCAGTAATAGTTATCATAGTAATAGCAATGGTTTTAGTAGTAATAGCCATAGCAATAGTCGTTGTGGCAATAGTAGTAGTAGTCGTAGCAATAGTAGTAGTAGTAGTAGTAGTAAAAGTAGTTGGAGTTGTAGCAAAAGTAACAATAGTAGTATTTGGAGTAGTAGTCAGAGTAGGAGCAGTAGTAGCTATAGTAGCAGTAGTAGTAATTGGCGTACTAGTAGTAATCGCAGTAGTAGTTGTTGTATTAGCAATAGTAGTAATGGTAGCAGTTGTTACCGTAGCTGTAGTAGTTGTAGCAATAGAGGTAGTTTCAGTCAAAGTAGAAGTAATAGTATTAGTAGCAGTAGTAGCGGTAGTAGTAGTAGTAACAGTAGTAGAATTCGAGTAGCAGTGGTAGTTGGAATAGTAGTAAAAGTTGTAGCAGTAGCAATAGTAGTAGTACCGGTAGCAGTAGTAGTAGCAAAAGTAGTTGTAGTTGGAGTAGTAGTAGTAGCTATAGTAGTTGTTGCAGTAGTATTAGTAGTAGCAGTAGTAGTAGAAGTAGTAGTTGCAAGAGCACTAGAAGTAGTAATTGTAGAAGTAGTAGTTGTAGGAGAGGTAGTAGTAGTAGCAGTAGCAATAGTAGTCTTAGAAGTAGTAGTAGTAGCATTAGTAGTAGTAGTTGGAGAAGTAGCAGTGGTAGCAGTAGTAGTTGCAGTAGCAGCAGGAGTAATAAAAGTAGTAGTAGCAGTTGTAGTAGTTGCTGTCGTACTAGTAGTAGTAGTAGTAGTTTGGCAAGTAGTACTATTAGCAATTAGAGTTGTAGTAATAGCAATACCAGCAGTAATAGTAGTAGCGGTAGTAGCAGAAGTAGTAGTAGTTGTAATAGTAGCCAAAGAAGCAGGGGAAGTAGTAGCAATAGTTGCAGTAGTAGTGTTAGTAGTAGTAGTAGTAGTAGGAACAACAAAAGTAGGAGTAGTAGCAGCAATAGTAATAGTTGGAAAAGTATTAGTAGTGGTAGTAGAAGTAGTAGTAGATGTAGCAGTAGTATTTGAAGCAGCAGTAGTAGCAGTTGGAGTAGTAGCTATAATAGCTGGAGTATCAGCTACAGTAGTAGTAGTAGAAGTAGCAGCAATAGCAAAAGTAGTCCGAGTATCATTGGTAAAAATAATAGTTGAAGTATTAGTAGTATTAGTAGTAGTAGTAGTAGTAGTAGAAGTAGTAGCGGTAGCCATAGTAATAATAGTCCCTGTAGAAGTAATCGAAGGTGTAGTAGAAGTAGTAGTGGGAGCAGCAGCAATAGTTATTGTTGTAGTAGTGCTAGTAGTCGTTGGAGCAATAGCAGTAGTTTTTATAGAAGTAGCAGTAGTAGTAGTAGTAGTAGTAGCAGAAGGTGCAGTAGTAGTAGCAGCAGCAGTAGTAGTAGTAGTAGAAGTTGGAATGTAGCTACAATAGTAGTAGTAGCAGTAACAATAAAAGTTGTAGTAGTAATAGTAGGCAAAGGAGTTATAGTAACAGTAGCAGCAGTAGTAGCAGTAGGAGAAGTTGTAGTAGTTGTAGTGGTAGTTGAAGCCATAGAGGAAGTGGTAGCAGTAGTATTAGTAGCAATAGTAGTAGTAATAGGAGTAGTAGCAGTAGTAGTAGCAGCAGCAGCAGTAGTAGTAGTAGAAGTAGTTAAAGTAGTATTAGCAGAAATATTAGAAGTGGTTAAAGTAGTAGTAGCTGACGTGTAGTAGTAGTAGTAGTAGTAGCAATTATACTTGTAATAGAAGTAGTAGAAATAATAGTAGTGGTAGCAACAATAGTAGTAGTAGTAGGAAATGTAGTTGTTGTAATATTAGTAGTAGCTATAGTAGTAGTTATAGTAGTAGCAGCAATAGTAGTAGTTGAAGTTGTAGCAGTAGTGCTTCTTGTAGTAGTAGTAGTATGAGTAGTAATGAGAGTGGTAGTAGTAGCAGTAGTAGTACTGATAATAATAGTAGTAGCTATAGGAATAGTAGTAATAATAGCAGCAGTAGATGTAGTAGTAGTAGTAGCTGCAGCAACCACAATAGTAGCAGAGCATGAGTAGTAGTAGTAGTAGTAGTAGCAGTAGTAGAAGTAGTAGTAATAATAGTCAAAGAAAAAGTAGTAGTAGTAGTAGTAGTAGCAGCAGTAGTAGTAGTAGCAATCATAGTTGTAGTAGTGGTAATAGGATTTGTAGTAGTAGTGGTGGTGGCAATAGTAGCAGTAGTAGTAACCGTAGGAGTTGCAGCAAAAGTAATAATAGTCATTGTAGTAGTAGTAGTAGCTGGAGTAGTGGTAGTTGTTGTAGTAGTAGTTGTTGTAGTCGTTGTTGTAGTAGTCATGGTAGAAATAGTTATATTACTAGTAGTAGTAGTAGTACTAGAAGTAGTAATAGTAGTAGTTGTCGAAGTAGAAGTATTGCTAGTAGTTGTAGTTGTAGTAGTAGTGTAAAAATAGTATCAGTAGTAGTAGTAGAGGTAGTAGTAGTTGTAGTAGTAGCAGTAGTAGTAGTGGCAATAGTAGAAGTAGCAGCAGTAGTACTAGTAGTAAAAGGACTAGTTGTAGCAATAGTAGAAGCAGTAGAAGTCATAGTTATAGTAGTGGTAGTAGGAGCAGTTGATGTAGTAGTAGAAGTTGCGACAGTGGTATTAGTACTAGTAGAAGTCACAGTAGTAGCAGAAGTTGAAGTAGCCATAGTAGTAGAAGTACTAGAAGTAGTAACATTAGTAGTAGAAGTAGAAGTAGCAGTAATAATAGTAGTAATAGAAGTAGTTGTAGTAGTAGTTGTTGTTGTAATAGCAGTCGTAGTTGTAGTAGTGGTGGCAATAGGAGTTGTAGTAGTAGTGGTGGTGGAAATAGTGGTAGCAGTAGTAGTAGTAGAGGTATTACCAGAAGTAGTTGTAATCATTGTAGTAGTAGTCGCAGGAGTTGTAGTAGTTGTAGTAGTTTTTGTAGTCGTTGTAGTAGCAGTAGTAGTAGTAACAGAAATAGTAGTAGTAGTAGTAGTAGCAGTAGTAGAAGTAATAGGAGTAGTAGTAGCTATTATTGTAGTAGTAGAAGTAGTTAATGTGGTAGTGCTAGTAGTGGTAGTGGTAGTATTAGCTGGAGGAAGAGGAGGAGGAAGAGCAACAGCAGTAGTAGTAGTATTAGTAGCAGTAGTAGAAGTAGTAGTAGTAGTAGCAGCAGCAGTAGTAGTTGTTGTAGTAGTTGCAGTAGTAGTTGTATTAGTAGTCGTAGCAGTAGTAGTAGTAATGCTAGTAGTAGTAGTCGAACTACAAGTAGTAGTATTAGCAATTGTAGTTGTTGTATAGAAGCTGGGGTAGTAGTAGCAGAAGCAGTAGCAATAGTAGAAGTAGTAGCAAAAGTAATAGTAGTAGTAATAGTAGTAGTACTAGCAATCGTTGTAGCTGTAGTAGTAGTGTAGTAGTAGTTTAGTAGTGGTAGCAGTAGTAGTTGTAGTCGGGGTTGTAACAGTAGCAGTAGTAGCAGTAATAGGGGTTGTAGCTATAGCTGTAGTAGCTGTAGTAGGGGTTGTAGTTGTAGCAGAAGTAATAGTCGTAATAGGAGTTGAAGTAGTAGTTGTTGTTATAGTAGTAGTTATAAATGCGGTAGTACTTGTGGTGGTAGTGGTAGTAGTAGCCAGAGAAGGAGGAAGAGGAGCAGCAGCGACACTAGTAGTAGTAGTAGTAGTAGTAGCAGCAGTAGTAGTAGTAGAAGTAGTAGTAGTAGTAGTAGAGGTATTTGTAGTACTAGTGGTGGTAGTAGTAGTAGTAGTAGTAGCAGCAGCAGTAGTAGCAGTTGTAGTAGTTGTAGTAGTAGTTGTATTAGTAGTAGTAGCTGTACTAGTAGTAGTACTAGTAGTAGTAGAAGAAGTAAATGTAGTAGTATTAGCAATAGTAGTAGTAGTGCAGAACAGGGGTAGTAGTAGTAGTACTAGTTGTAGTGGTAGTAGTAGTAGCTGTAATAGTAGTAGTTGTAAAAGTAGTAGTAACGATAGTAGTAGTAATAGGAGTGGTAGTAGTAGCAATTGTGGTAGTAGTAATTGTTTAGTAGTTGCAGCAGTAGTAGTTGTATTCGTGTTTAGAGCCATAGTAGTAGTAGTAGTAGTAGGGGTTTTAGCAGTAGCAATAGTAGCAGTAGTAAGGGTTGTAGCAGTAGCAGTAGCAGCAGTAGTAGTTATTGTTGTAGTAGCAGTAGAAATAGTAGTATTTGTAATCATAGTAGTAGTAGTAGCAAGAGTAGTCGTAGTAGTTGTTGTTGTTGTAGTAGTTGTAGCAGCAGTAGTAGTGGTATTTATTGCAAAAGTAGTTGCAGTAATAGGAGAAGTTGAAGTTGTTGTACATGTTGTAGATGTAGTAGCAGTAGTACTAGTAGTTGAAGTAGGAGGAGTAGCAGTAATAGTAGTAGTAGTAGTAGTACT
>RXID01017358.1:0-15608 GCA_005019695.1 Trichopus zeylanicus subsp. travancoricus
AAGCATAAAAAATCCCAGAACCTACAAAAGGATCATAAAAATTATGTTTTAAATATGCATTTCATTCTCTAAGGGGGTTTATATGCGATAATTAAGATTTGGAAATTGAGTCTTCAATTTTAGTTTTGGAGAGTTATATATGTCAAAAACATTTTCCAAGGCAATTTTCTTCCTTCAAAGAGGTTTATATGCGAAAATTAAGCTCTTTAAGGATAAATTTGAAATTTTATTTTTCTAAGAGCCATATATGTGAACATCAGAGTTTTTTAATCGAATTTATGATTTTTTTTTTTTAGGTTATGAGGTTAAATAAGTTTTTAAAATACTTTACTTCTTTCGAATTTTTTACGTTACGAGGTTAAATATGTATTTTCCTTTCTCAAGTAAGTTTTTCAAGCAACTTTGAATTTTTTTAGGAGGTATATGCAAGCAAATCAGAATTTTTAGAGGAAGCGAAAAATCATAGAAAATTCTTGAAAGTATAGAAAACCAAGAAATTCGCTAAAAATATGAAAATAATATAAAAAACGTCCCTTGAAAGTTCAAAAACTTAAAAAAAAAACCCTTGAAAGTAAAAAAAAAAAAATAATATTCATTAAATTGGCACAAATTGTAGAAAATCAGTAAAAGTACAAAATATCACTGAAAAACCTGTAAAACTCCAAAAAATCATTGGAAACTCACCAAACCCATAAAATTTCGTGAAAGCATAATAAATCCCTATCACAAAAAATCTCTTTTAGATTGGAAAATTAAGCAAAACGTTTTTTCTAGGCAATTTGCTTCTTCTGTAAAAGAGGATCATATTCGAAAATTGTGCCCTTTAAGATTAAATATGAAATTTTATTTTTTTTAGAGCCATATATGTGAAAATCAGGGCTTTTTAATCGAATATGCGATTTGATTTTTTTAGGTTGTGAGGTTGAATAAGTTTTTAAAATACTTTTCTTCTTTCAGAGTTTTTTAGTTACAAGGTTAAATATGTACTTTCATTTCTCAAGTAAGTTTCCCAAGGAACTTTCAATTTTTCTAAGGGGTACACGCGAGTAAATTAAGATTTTGAAAAGAGGCAAAAAATCACAACATTTTTTGGAAAATATAGAAAACCATGAAATTCCCTGAAAGCATAAGAATAATATAAAGAAATCCATTGAAAGTTCGAAAACTTGAAAAAAAACCCTTGAAAGTAAATAAAATATAGTGCAAAATTTGTTAAATTTGCAAAAATTATTGAAAATCGGTAAAAGTAAAAAATATCACAAGGAAAAGTCTAAAACTCCATAAAACCTTTGAAATCTCAGAAAACCCCTTAAACATTATGAGAGTATAGAAAACCTATAAAACTGCAAAAGGATAAAAAAAAAATCTGTTTTAAATATGCATATTTCACTCTCTTAAGGGGTAAATATGCGATAATTAAGATTTTGAAATTGAGTCTTCAATTTCAGTTTTTAAGAGGTATATATGCCGAAAACTCTTTTTCTAGGTAATTATCTTCTTTCAAAGAGGTTTATATGCGAAAATGAAGCCATTGAACTTTAAATATGAGATTTTATTTTTCGAAGAGCCATATATTTGAAAATCTGGGTTTTTTAATCGAATCTGAGATTTAATTTTTTTTAGGTTATGAGGTTGAATTAGTGTTGAAAATACATTACTTCTTTCAAATTTTTTACGTTACGAGGTTAAATATGTATTTTTATTTTTTAAGTAAGTTTTTCAAGCAAATTTGAATTTTTTTTAAGAGGTATATGCAAGTAAATTAAGTTTTTTAAGCGAGGCAAAAAGTCAGAAAAAAATATGAAAGTATAGAAAATCGTAAAATTCCCCAGAAATACAAAAAAATATAAAAAAATTCTATTGAAAGTTCAAAATATTAAAAAAAACCCTCGAAAGTAAAAAAAATACAAAATACATTAAATTTGGAAAAATTACGGAAAATTCGTAGAAGCACAAAATATCACAAAAAAATCTCTGAAACTCAATAAAACTATAGAAATCTCAGAAAAAAAACCCTTAAACTCCATGAAAGCATAAAAGATCCCAGAAACTACAAAAGGATCATAAAAATTATGTTTTAAATATGCATTTCATTCTCTAAGGGGGTTTATATGCGATAATTAAGATTTCCAAATTGACTCTTCAATTTTAGTCTTCGAGAGTTATATATGTCAAAAACATTTTCCAAGGGAATTTTCTTCCTTCAAAGAGGTTTATATGCGAAAATTAAGCTCTCTAAGGATAAATTTGAAATTTTATATTTCTAAGAGCCATATATGTGAACATAAGAGTTTTTTAATCGAATTTATGATTTTTTTTTTAGGTTATGAGGTTAAATAAGTTTTTAAAATACTTTACTTCTTTCGAATTTTTTACGTTACGAGGTTAAATATGTATTTTCGTTTCTCAAGTAAGTTTTTCAAGCAACTTTGAATTTTTTTAGGAGGTATATGCAAGCAAATCAGAATTTTTAGAGGAAGCGAAAAATCATAGAAAATTCTTGAAAGTATAGAAAACCAAGAAATTCGCTAAAAATATGAAAATAATATAAAAAAACATCCCTTGAAAGTTCAAAAACTTTAAAAAAAACCCTTGAAAGTAAAAAAAATAATATAATATTCATTAAATTGGCACAAATTGTAGAAAATCAGTAAAAGTACAAAATATCACAGAAAAACCTGTAAAACTCCAAAATATCATTGGAAACTCACCAAACCCATAAAATTTCGTGAAAGCATAATAAATCCCTGTCACAAAAAATCTCTTTTAGATTGGCCCCTTAAGCACCGTAACCGCAGACGCACCACACCGTTTATTTCCTCTTTCCTCTCAGGCAATTTTGCTGCTTCTATCAAAGAGGTTCATATTCGAAAATTGTGCCCTTTAAGATTAAATATAAAATTTTATTTTTTTTTAGAGCCATATATGTGAAAATCAGGGCTTTTTAATCGAATCTGCGATTTTATTTTTTTTAGGTTGTGAGGTTTTATAAGTTTTGAAAATACTTTACTTCTTGCAGAGTTTTTTAGTTACAAAGTTAAATATGTACTTTCATTTCTCAAGTAAGTTTCCCAAGCAACTTTCAATTTTTCTAAGCGGTACACGCGAGTAAATTAAGATTTTGAAAGGTTGCAAAAAATCACATCATTTTTTGGAAAATATAGAAAACCATGAAATTCCCTGAAAGCATAAGAATAATATAAAGAAATCCATTGAAAATTCGAAAACTTGAAAAAACCCTTGAAAGTAAAAAAAATATAGTGCAAAATTCGTTAAATTTGCAAAAATTGTTGAAAATCGGTAAAAGTAAAAAATATCACAAGGAAAAGTCTGAAACTCCATAAAACCTTTGAAATCTCAGAAAACCCCTTAAACATTATGAGAGTATAGAAAACCTATAAAACTGCAAAAGGATAAAATAAAATTCTGTTTTAAATATGCATATTTCTTTCTCTTAAGGGGTAAATATGCGATAATTAAGATTTTAAAATTGAGTCTTCAATTTCAGTTTTTAAGAGGTATATAAGCCAAAAACTCTTTTTCTAGGTAATTATCTTCTTTCAAAGAGGTTTATATGCGAAAATTAAGCCACTGAAGTTTAAATATGAGATTTTATTTTTCGAAGAGCCATATATGTGAAAATCTGGGTTTTTCAATCAAATCTGAGATTTAATTTTTTTTAGGTTATGAGGTTGAATTAGTGTTGAAAATACATTACTTCTTTCAAATTTTTTACGTTACGAGGTTAAATATGTATTTTTGTTTTTTAAGTAAGTTTTCCAAGCAAATTTGATTTTTTTTTAAGAGGTATATGCAAGTAAATTAAGTTTTTTAAGCGAGGCAAAAAGTCAGGAAAAAAAATGAAAGTATAGAAAATCGTAAAATTCCCCAGAAATATAAAAAAATATAAAAAAATTCTATTGAAAGTTCAAAATATTAAAAAAACCCTCGAAAGTAAAAAAAATTCAAAATACATTAAATTTGCAAAAATTACGGAAAATTCGTAGAAGCACAAAATATCACAAAAAAATCTCTGAAACTCAATAAAACTATAGAAATCTCAGAAAAAAAACCCTTAAACTCCATGAAAGCATAAAAAATCCCAGAAACTACAAAAGGATCATAAAAATTATGTTTTAAATATGCATTTCATTCTCTAAGGGGGTTTATATGCGATTATTAAGATTTGGAAATTGAGTCTTCAATTTTAGTTTTGGAGAGTTATATATGTCAAAAACATTTTCCAAGGCAATTTTCTTCCTTCAAAGAGGTTTATATGCGAAAATTAAGCTCTTTAAGGATAAATTTGAAATTTTATTTTTCTGAGAGCCATATATGTGAACATCAGAGTTTTTTAATCGAATTTTTGATTTTTTTTTAGGTTATGAGGTTAAATAAGTTTTTAAAATACTTTACTTCTTTCGAATTTTTTACGTTACGAGGTTAAATATGTATTTTCGTTTCTCAAGTAAGTTTTCCAAGCAACTTTGAATTTTTTTTAGGAGGTATATGCAAGCAAATCAGAATTTTTAGAGGAAGCGAAAAATCATAGAAAATTCTTGAAAGTATAGAAAACCAAGAAATTCGCTAAAAATATGAAAATAATATAAAAAACATCCCTTGAAAGTTCAAAAACTTAAAAAAAAACCCTTGAAAGTAAAAAAAAAAATAATATTCATTAAATTGGCACAAATTGTAGAAAATCAGTAAAAGTACAAAATATCACAGAAAAACCTGTAAAACTCCAAAAAATCATTGGAAACTCACCAAACCCATAAAATTTTGTGAAAGCATAATAAATCCCTGTCACAGAAAATCTCTTTTAGATTGGAAAATTAAGCAAAACGTTTTTTCTAGGCAATTTGCTTCTATAAAAGAGGATCATATTCGAAAATTGTGCCCTTTAAGATTAAATATGAAATTTTATTTTTTTTAGAGCCATATATGTGAAAATCAGGGCTTTTTAATTGAATATGCGATTTGATTTTTTTAGGTTGTGAGGTTGAATAAGTTTTTAAAATACTTTTCTTCTTTCAGAGTTTTTTAGTTACAAGGTTAAATATGTACTTTCATTTCTCAAGTAAGTTTCCCAAGCAACTTTCAATTTTTCTAAGCAGTACACGCGAGTAAATTAAGATTTTGAAAGGAGGCAAAAAATCTGCAAAAAATCACAACATTTTTTGGAAAATATAGAAAACCATGAAATTCCCTGAAAGCATAAGAATAATATAAAGAAATCCCTTGGAAGTTCGAAAACTTGAAAAAACCCTTGAAAGTAAAAAAAATATAGTGCAAAATTCGTTAAATTTGCAAAAATTGTTGAAAATCGGTAAAAGTAAAAAATATCACAAGGAAAAGTCTGAAACTCCATAAAACCTTTGAAATCTCAGAAAACCCCTTAAACATTATGAGAGTATAGAAAACCTATAAAACTGCAAAACGATAAAATAAAAATCTGTTTTAAATATGCATATTTCTTTCTCTTAAGGGGTAAATATGCGATAATTAAGATTTTAAAATTGAGTCTTCAATTTCAGTTTTTAAGAGGTATATAAGCCAAAAACTCTTTTTCTAGGTAATTATCTTCTTTCAAAGAGGTTTATATGCGAAAATTAAGCCACTGAAGTTTAACTATGAGATTTTATTTTTCGAAGAGCCATATATGTGAAAATCTGGGTTTTTCAATCAAATCTGAGATTTAATTTTTTTTAGGTTATGAGGTTGAATTAGTGTTGAAAATACATTACTTCTTTCAAATTTTTTACGTTACGGGGTTAAATATGTATTTTTGTTTTTTAAGTAAGTTTTCCAAGCAAATTTGAATGTTTTTTAAGAGGTATATGCAAGTAAATTAAGTTTTTTAAGCGAGGCAAAAAGTCAGGAAAAAATATGAAAGTATAGAAAATCGTAAAATTCCCCAGAAATATAAAACAATTCTATTGAAAGTTCAAAATATTAAAAAAACCCCTCAAAAGTAAAAAAAATACAAAATACATTAAATTTGCAAAAATTACGAAAAATTCGTAAAAGCACAAAATATCACAAAAAAATCTCTGAAACTCCATAAAACTATAGAAATCTCAGAAAAAAAACCCTTAAACTCCGTGAAAGCATAAAAAATCCCACAAACTACAAAAGGATCATAAAAATTATGTTTTAGATATGCATTTCATTCCCTAAGGGGGTTTATATGCGATAATTAAGATTTGGAAATTGAGTCTTCAATTTTAGTTTTTGAGAGTTATATATGTCAAAAATATTTTCCAAGGCAATTTTCTTCCTTCAAAGAGGTTTATATGCGAAAATTAAGCTCTTTAAGGATAAATTTGAAATTTTATTTTTCTGAGAGCCATATATGTGAACATCAGAGTTTTTTAATTGAATTTATGATTTTTTTTTTTAGGTTATGAGGTTAAATAAGTTTTTAAAATACTTTACTTCTTTCGAATTTTTTACGTTACGAGGTTAAATATGTATTTTCATTTCTCAAGTAAGTTTTGTCAAGCAACTTTGAATTTTTTTTAGGAGGTATATGCAAGCAAATCAGAATTTTTAGAGGAAGCGAAAAATCATAGAAAATTCTTGAAAGTATAGAAAACCATGAAATTCGCTAAAAATATGAAAATAATATAAAAAACGTCCCTTGAAAGTTCAAAAACTTAAAAAAAAACCCTTGAAAGTAAAAAAAAAAAAAAATATTCATTAAATTGGCACAAATTGTAGAAAATCAGTAAAAGTACAAAATATCACTGAAAAACCTGTAAAACTCCAAAAAATCATTGGAAACTCACCAAACCCATAAAATTTCGTTAAAGCATAATAAATCCCTGTCACAAAAAATCTCTTTTAGATTGGAAAATTAAGCAAAACGTTTTTTCTAGGCAATTTGCTTCTATCAAAGAGGTTCATATTCGAAAATTGTGCCCTTTAAGATTAAATATGAAATTTTATTTTTTTTAGAGCCATATATGTGAAAATCAGGGCTTTTTAATCGAATATGCGATTTGATTTTTTTAGGTTGTGAGGTTGAATAAGTTTTTAAAATACTTTTCTTCTTTCAGAGTTTTTTAGTTACAAGGTTAAATATGTACTTTCATTTCTCAAGTAAGTTTCCCAAGGAAATTTCAATTTTTCTAAGGGGTACACGCGAGTAAATTAAGATTTTGAAAGGAGGCAAAAAATCACAAATTTTTTTGAAAAATATAAAAAACCATGAAATTCCCGGAAAGCATAAGAATAATATAAAGAAATCCATTGAAAGTTCGAAAACTTGAAAAAACCCTTGAAAGTCAATAAAATATAGTGCAAAATTCGTTAAATTTGCAAAAATTTTTGAAAATCGGTAAAAGTAAAAAATATCACAAGGAAAAGTCTGAAACTCCATAAAACCTTTGAAATCTCAGAAAACCCCTTAAACATTATGAGAGTATAGAAAACCTATAAAACTGCAAAACGATAAAATAAAAATCTGTTTTAAATATGCATATTTCTTTCTCTTAAGGGGTAAATATGCGATAATTAAGATTTTAAAATTGAGTCTTCAATTTCAGTTTTTAAGAGGTATATAAGCCAAAAACTCTTTTTCTAGGTAATTATCTTCTTTCAAAGAGGTTTATATGCGAAAATTAAGCCACTGAAGTTTAAATATGAGATTTTATTTTTCGAAGAGCCATATATGTGAAAATCTGGGTTTTTCAATCAAATCTGAGATTTAATTTTTTTTAGGTTATGAGGTTGAATTAGTGTTGAAAATACATTACTTCTTTCAAATTTTTTACGTTACGAGGTTAAATATGTATTTTTGTTTTTTAAGTAAGTTTTCCAAGCAACTTTGAATTTTTTTTAAGAGGTATATGCAAGTAAATTAAGTTTTTTAAGCGAGGCAAAAAGTCAGGAAAAAATATGAAAGTATAGAAAATCGTAAAATTCCCCAGAAATATAAAAAAATATAAAAAAATTCTATTGAAAGTTCAAAATATTAAAAAAACCCACGAAATTAAAAAAAATACAAAATACATTAAATTTGCAAAAATTACGGAAAATTCGTAGAAGCACAAAATATCACAAAAAAATCTCTGAAACTCAATAAAACTATAGAAATCTCAAAAAAAAACCCTTAAACTCCATGAAAGCATAAAAAATCCCAGAAACTACAAAAGGATCATAAAAATTATGTTTTAAATATGCATTTCATTCTCTAAGGGGGTTTATATGCGATTATTAAGATTTGGAAATTGAGTCTTCAATTTTAGTTTTGGAGAGTTATATATGTCAAAAACATTTTCCAAGGCAATTTTCTTCCTTCAAAGAGGTTTATATGCGAAAATTAAGCTCTTTAAGGATAAATTTGAAATTTTATTTTTCTCAGAGCCATATATGTGAACATCAGAGTTTTTTAATCGAATTTTTGATTTTTTTTTTTTGGGTTATGAGGTTAAATAAGTTTTTAAAATACTTTACTTCTTTCGAATTTTTTACGTTACGAGGTTAAATATGTATTTTCCTTTCTCAAGTAAGTTTTTCAAGCAACTTTGAATTTTTTTAGGAGGTATATGCAAGCAAATCAGAATTTTTAGAGGAAGCGAAAAATCATAGAAAATTCTTAAAAGTATAGAAAACCAAGAAAGTCCCTAAAAATATGAAAATAATATAAAAAACATCCCTTGAAAGTTCAAAAACTTAAAAAAAAACCCTTGAAAGTAAAAAAAAATATAATATTCATTAAATTTGCACAAATTGTAGAAAATCAGTAAAAGCACAGAATATCACAGAAAAACCTGTAAAACTCCAAAAAATCATTCGAAACTCACCAAACCCATAAAATTTCGTGAAAGCATAATAAATCCCTGCCACAAAAAATCTCTTTTAGATTGGAAAATTAAGCAAAACGTTTTTTCTAGGCAATTTGCTTCTATCAAAGAGGTTCATATTCGAAAATTGTGCCCTTTAAGATTAAATATGAAATTTTATTTTTTTTAGAGCCATATATGTGAAAATCAGGGCTTTTTAATCGAATCTGCGATTTGATTTTTTTAGGTTGTGAGGTTGAATAAGTTTTTAAAATACTTTTCTTCTTTCAGAGTTTTTTAGTTACAAGGTTAAATATGTACTTTCATTTCTCAAGTAAGTTTCCCAAGCAACTTTCAATTTTTCTAAGCGGTACACGCGAGTAAATTAAGATTTTGAAAAGAGGCAAAAAATCACAACATTTTTTGGAAAATATAGAAAACCATGAAATTCCCTGAAAGCGTAAGAATAATATAAAGAAATCCATTGAAAGTTGGAAAACTTGAAAAAAACCCTTGAAAGTAAAAAAAATATTGTGCAAAATTCGTTAAATTTGCAAAAATTGTTGAAAATCGGTAAAAGTAAAAAATATCACAAGGAAAAGTCTGAAACTCCATAAAACCTTTGAAATCTCAGAAAACCCCTTAAACATTATGAGAGTATAGAAAACCTATAAAACTGCAAAAGGATAAAATAAAAATCTGTTTTAAATATGCATATTTCACTCTCTTAAGGGGTAAATTTGCGATAATTAAGATTTTGAAATTGAGTCTTCAATTTCAGTTTTTAAGAGGTATATATGCCAAAAACTCTTTTTCTAGGTAATTATCTTCTTTCAAAGAGGTTTATATGCGAAAATTAAGCCACTGAAGTTTAAATATGAGATTTTATTTTTCGAAGAGCCATATATGTGAAGATCTGGGTTTTTCAATCAAATCTGAGATTTAATTTTTTTTAGGTTATGAGGTTGAATTAGTGTTGAAAATACATTACTTCTTTCAAATTTTTTACGTTACGAGGTTAAATATGTATTTTTGTTTTTTAAGTAAGTTTTCCAAGCAAATTTGATTTTTTTTAAGAGGTATATGCAAGTAAATTAAGTTTTTTAAGCGAGGCAAAAAGTCAGGAAAAAAAATGAAAGTATAGAAAATCGTAAAATTCCCCAGCAAGAAATATAAAAAAATATAAAAAAATTCTCTTGAAAGTTTCAAACTATTAAAACAACCCACGAAGTAAAAAAAAATACAAAATTCCCATTAAATTTGCAAAACAACTTACGGAAAAATTCGTAGAAGCACAAAATATCACAAAAAAAATCTTCTGCCACTCAATTTTTTTTTAAAAACTATAGACAATTCAGGAAAAAAAAAAAGAAAAACAAAAAAAACAACCTTTCTTAAACTCCATATGAATGATGAATGAAAGCATAAAAAATCCAGAAACTACAAAAAGGAATATAAAATATTATTTTTAAAATATTGCATTTCATTCTCTAAAGTGGGTGTTTATATTGCGATTTAATTCAGATTTGGAAATTGAGTCTTCAATTTTAGTTTTGGAGAGTTATATATGTCAAAAACGTTTTCCAAGGCAATTTTCTTCCTTCAAAGAGGTTTATATGCGAAAATTAAGCTCTTTAAGGATAAATTTGAAATTTTATTTTTCTGAGAGCCATATATGTGAACATCAGAGTTTTTTAATCGAATTTATGATTTTTTTTTTAGGTTATGAGGTTAAATAAGTTTTTAAAATACTTTACTTCTTTCGAATTTTTTACGTTACGAGGTTAAATATGTATTTTCCTTTCTCAAGTAAGTTTTTCAACCAACTTTGAATTTTTTTAGGAGGTATATGCAAGCAAATCAGAATTTTTAGAGGAAGCGAAAAATCATAGAAAATTCTTGAAAGTATAGAAAACCAAGAAATTCGCTAAAAATATGAAAATAATATAAAAAACATCCCTTGAAAGTTCAAAAACTTTAAAAAAAACCCTTGAAAGTAAAAAAAAATATAATATTCATTAAATTGGAACAAATTGTAGAAAATCAGTAAAAGTACAAAATATCACAGAAAAACCTATAAAACTCCAAAAAATCATTGGAAACTCACCAAACCCATAAAATTTCGTTAAAGCATAATAAATCCCTGTCACAAAAAATCTCTTTTAGATTGGAAAATTAAGCAAAACGTTTTTTCTAGGCAATTTGCTTCTATCAAAGAGGTTCATATTCGAAAATTGTGCCCTTTAAGATTAAATATGAAATTTTATTTTTTTAGAGCCATATATGTGAAAATCAGGGCTTTTTAATCGAATCTGCAATTTTATTTCTTTTAGGTTGTGAGGTTTTATAAGTTTTGAAAATACTTTACTTCTTTCAGAGTTTTTTAGTGACAAAGTTAAATATGTACTTTCATTTCTCAAGTAAGTTTCCCAAGCAACTTTCAATTTTTCTAAGCGGTACACGCGAGTAAATTAAGATTTTGAAAGGAGGCAAAAAATCACATCATTTTTTGGAAAATATAGAAAACCATGAAATTCCCTGAAAGCATAAGAATAATATAAAGAAATCCATTGAAAATTCGAAAACTTGAAAAAAAACCCTTGAAAGTAAATAAAATATAGTGCAAAATTCGTTAAATTTGCAAAAATTATTGAAAATCGGTAAAAGTAAAAAATATCACAAGGAAAAGTCTAAAACTCCATAAAACCTTTGAAATCTCAGAAAACCCCTTAAACATTATGAGAGTATAGAAAACCTATAAAACTGCAAAAGGATAAAAAAAAATCTGTTTTAAATATGCATTTCTTTCTCTTAAGGTGTAAATATGCGATAATTAAGATTTTGAAATTGTGTCTTCAATTTCAGTTTTTAAGAGGCATATATGCCAAAAACTCTTTTTCTAGGTAATTCTCTTCTTTCAAAGAGGTTTATATGCGAAAATTAAGTCCTTGAAGTTTAAATATGAGATTTTATTTTTCGAAGAGCCATATATGTGAAAATCTGGGTTTTTCAATCAAATCTGAGATTTCATTTTTTTTAGGTTATGAGGTTGAATTAGTGTTGAAAATACATTACTTCTTTCAAATTTTTTACGTTACGAGGTTAAATATGTATTTTTGTTTTTTAAGTAAGTTTTCCAAAAAAATTTGAATTTTTTTTAAGAGGTATATGCAAGTAAATTAAGTTTTTTAAGCGAGGCAAAAAGTCAGGAAAAAATATGAAAGTATAGAACATCGTAAAATTCCCCAGAAATATAAAAAAATATAAAAAAATTCTATTGAAAGTTCAAAATATTAAAAAAACCCACGAAAGTAAAAAAAATACAAAATACATTAAATTTGCAAAAATTACGGAAAATTCGTAGAAGCACAAAATATCACAAAAAAATCTCTGAAACTCAATAAAACTATAGAAATCTCAGAAAAAAAACCCTTAAACTCCATGAAAGCATAAAAGATCCCAGAAACTACAAAAGGATCATAAAAATTATGTTTTAAATATGCATTTCATTCTCTAAGGGGGTTTATATGCGATAATTAAGATTTGGAAATTGAGTCTTCAATTTTAGTTTTGGAGCGTTATATATGTCAAAAACATTTTCCAAGGCAATTTTCTTCCTTCAAAGAGGTTTATATGCGAAAATTAAGCTCTTTAAGGATAAATTTGAAATTTTATTTTTCTGAGAGCCATATATGTGAACATCAGAGTTTTTTAATCGAATTTATGATTTTTTTTTTAGGTGATGAGGTTAAATAAGTTTTTAAAATACTTTACTTCTTTCGAATTTTTTACGTTACGAGGTTAAATATGTATTTTCCTTTCTCAA
This sequence comes from Trichopus zeylanicus subsp. travancoricus, assembly GCA_005019695.1. Classification (NCBI taxonomy): domain Eukaryota; kingdom Viridiplantae; phylum Streptophyta; class Magnoliopsida; order Dioscoreales; family Dioscoreaceae; genus Trichopus; species Trichopus zeylanicus. Next base: position 12,616 of record RXID01017358.1, read on the forward strand.
GTAAGTTTTTCAAGCAACTTTGAATTTTTTTAGGAGGTATATGCAAGCAAATCAGAATTTTTAGAGGAAGCGAAAAATCATAGAAAATTCTTGAAAGTATAGAAAACCAAGAAATTCGCTAAAAATATGAAAATAATATAAAAAACATCCCTTGAAAGTTCAAAAACTTAAAAAAAAAACCCTTGAAAGTAAAAAAAAAAATATAATATTCATTAAATTGGCACAAATTGTAGAAAATCAGTAAAAGTACAAAATATCACAGAAAAACCTGTAAAACTCCAAAAAATCATTGGAAACTCACCAAACCCATAAAATTTCGTGAAAGCATAATAAATCCCTATCACAAAAAATCTCTTTTAGATTGGAAAATTAAGCAAAATGTTTTTTCTAGGCAATTTGCTTCTTCTGTAAAAGAGGATCATATTCGAAAATTGTGCCCTTTAAGATTAAATATGAAATTTTATTTTTTTTAGAGCCATATATGTGAAAATCTGGGCTTTTTAATCGAATATGCGATTTGATTTTTTTATGTTGTGAGGTTGAATAAGTTTTTAAAATACTTTTCTTCTTTCAGAGTTTTTTAGTTACAAGGTTAAATATGTACTTTCATTTCTCAAGTAAGTTTCCCAAGCAACTTTCAATTTTTCTAAGGGGTACACGCGAGTAAATTAAGATTTTGAAAGGAGGCAAAAAATCACAAATTTGTTTGGAAAATATAGAAAACCATGAAATTCCCTGAAAGCATAAGAATAATAGAAAGAAATCCCTTGAAAGTTCGAAAACTTGAAAAAACCCTTGAAAGTAAAAAAAATATAGTGCAAAATTCGTTAAATTTGCAAAAATTATTGAAAATCGGTAAAAGTAAAAAATATCACAAGGAAAACTCTGAAACTCCATAAAACCTTTGAAATCTCAGAAAACCCCTTAAACATTATGAGAGTATAGAAAACCTATAAAACTGCAAAACGATAAAAAAAAAAAATCTGTTTTAAATATGCATATTTCTTTCTCTTAAGGGGTAAATATGCGATAATTAAGATTTTGAAATTGAGTCTTCAATTTCAGTTTTTAAGAGGTATATATGCCAAAAACTCTTTTTCTAGGTAGTTCTCTTCTTTCAAAGAGGTTTATATGCCAAAATGAAGCCATTGAAGTTTAAACATGAGATTTTATTTTTCGAAGAGCCATATATGTGAAAATCTGGGTTTTTTAATCGAATCTGAGATTTAATTTTTTTTAGGTTATGAGGTTGAATTAGTGTTGAAAATACAGTACTTCTTTCAAATTTTTTACGTTACGGGGTTAAATATGTATTTTTATTTTTTAAGTAAGTTTTCCAAGCAAATTTGAATTTTTTTTAAGAGGTATATGCAAGTAAATTAAGTTTTTTAAGCGAGGCAAAAAGTCAGAAAAAAATATGAAAGTATAGAAAATCGTAAAATTCCCCAGAAATATAAAAAAATATAAAAAAAATTCTATTGAAAGTTCAAAATATTAAAAAAACCCTCGAAAGTAAAAAAAATTCAAAACACATTAAATTTGCAAAAATTACGGAAAATTCGTAGAAGCACAAAATATCACAAAAAAATCTCTGAAACTCAATAAAACTATAGAAATCTCAGAAAAAAACCCTTAAACTCCATGAAAGCATAAAAAAATCCCAGAAACTACAAAAGGATCTTAAAAATTATGTTTTAAATATGCATTTCATTCTCTAAGGGGGTTTATATGCGATAATTAAGATTTGGAAATTGAGTCTTCAATTTTAGTTTTGGAGAGTTATATATGTCAAAATATTTTCCAAGGCAATTTTCTTCCTTCAAAGAGGTTTATATGCGAAAATTAAGCTCTTTAAGGATAAATTTGAAATTTTATTTTTCTGAGAGCCATATATGTGAACATCAGAGTTTTTTAATCGAATTTTTGATTTTTTTTTAGGTTATGAGGTTAAATAAGTTTTTAAAATACTTTACTTCTTTCGAATTTTTTACGTTACGAGGTTAAATATGTATTTTCCTTTCTCAAGTAAGTTTTTCAAGCAACTTTGAATTTTTTTAGGAGGTATATGCAAGCAAATCAGAATTTTTAGAGGAAGCAAAAAATCATAGAAAATTCTTAAAAGTATAGAAAACCATGAAATTCCCTAAAAATATGAAAATAATATAAAAAACATCCCTTGAAAGTTCAAAAACTTAAAAAAAAAACCCTTGAAAGTAAAAAAAAAATATAATATTCATTAAATTGGCACAAATTGTAGAAAATCAGTAAAAGTACAAAATATCACAGAAAAACCTGTAAAACTCCAAAAAATCATTGGAAACTCACCAAACCCATAAAATTTCGTGAAAGCATAATAAATCCCAGTCACAAAAAATCTCTTTTAGATCGGAAAATTAAGGAAAACATTTTTTTCTAGGACATTTGCTTCTATCAAACGAAGGTTCATCTTCGAAAACTTGTGCCCCTTAAAGATTATAAATATGAAAATTTTATTTTTTTATAGAATCCATATATGTGAAACTCAGGGCTTTTAATCACAATCTGCCCTGTTATTTTCTTTTAGGTGTGCTGGTTTATAAGTTTGAAAATTATACCCTTACTATCTTTCAGAGTTTTTTAGTTACAAGGTTAAATATGTACTTTCATTTCTCAAGTAAGTTTCCCAAGGAAATTTCAATTTTTCTAAGGGGTACACGCGAGTAAATTAAGATTTTGAAAGGAGGCAAAAAATCACAAATTTTTTTGAAAAATATAAAAAACCATGAAATTCCCGGAAAGCATAAGAATAATATAAAGAAATCCATTGAAAGTTCGAAAACTTGAAAAAAACCCTTGAAAGTAAAAAAAATATAGTGCAAAATTCGTTAAATTTGCAAAAATTGTTGAAAATCGGTAAAAGTAAAAAATATCACAAGGAAAAGTCTGAAACTCCATAAAACCTTTGAAATCTCAGAAAACCCCTTAAACATTATGAGAGTATAGAAAACCTATAA